>JANTBZ010051569.1:0-10295 GCA_024741255.1 Exechia fusca | reverse complement strand
GTTGATAACTACTAGTTTAAAATCTGATCTTCATATATTTGCGGCAATAATATCCTACGCGAAATACCGCCCAGATATGTACATAACTTTCAAACTCGAGCGCTCACGAGCTCTTGAAATCTTGAAGTATTATTTATTCCTCGTCTATATATTGAATATTCATCAACTTGACGTCCCCTTGATATAATATTGCACTACTTTCTGAACAGACAACTTTTCACATAGCATATTTATAATATCTTGATCTACCTCACGGACAATATCCACAATATTGAGCGTTCAAAACATCATACGGAATCGGCTTTATTCGGTCTATGCGATGATAAGACAAAAACGATGTAGGATAAATACTATCAACATTTCGTACGGATTTTTTGTGAAGCTATGTATTTTCTCGACTATCAAAGCTGAATATTAAGATATGGATATTAAGATATATGGGCTCTCAAATGTCGATGCATGAAATCATGTTTTTCCCTTGCTGGAATATCTTGAGATACAATTTGGCTTACTCTACACTCATATACGAATGCAATTTAAAGCTCACGTAACAAACGAGTGAATGCTCGCATGTACGCGCACAAATATTGCACATCTTCACATATAACTAGTACGTTCTAACTTGAAGCGATAGCAAACATATGCATGTGTTTGTTACTTTTTGCTTCATGCAGGTGTACACGTAGATCGGTTAAATTGTGAATGTGAGTACGAAAGCGACATGTAGTTCAATAGTTCGTGGCAGTTCATAATGTACGTAATATAATTAACAAGTATTGGTGTTAGTATTTTCGATGATTTGTGACATGGTCCTCACGTACGCGAACACGAACATAATACAACACACTATTCGCATTGCACTTGCGTATACAGGCACGTTCACTTTACCTTATTTGCTCATGAAACGTGATGAGAATTGTTCGCAGGTGTTTTTCCCACCTAACCGCCAGTTTGAGCGGGTATCGTGCGAATGCAGCAAATTGGGTGAAAAGGAATGGGGTGGTGGCATTCATTCGAATCAGACCACTGTTGAACATATTGCACCAAGGCACACGATTTCGCTGAATCGAATTGAGCGAATGATTTACGAGACTCAGGCAACGATAAGAAGTGAGAACTCTTGAGTATGCAATTAGGAGGTCAACGACAGCACTGTCGCTCATAGCGCAGGTATTGTGCTGAAAATGTAAAATCGATTTTCTCACGATTTTCTGCTCGTTATCAGATTATTATCAGATGAATAGAAGTGTTTAGTTTAGTAAAATGGGCCCAAAGCGTCTACAAAAATTAAAAATAAATATCGTAGCATATACACTGAGGACATCATACATTTTGTTTTATTTGATGGTATACGCTAGTATAAAGAAGATCATATATGCTCCAGCTTCCTTTACTGCGACGATAAAATCAGCAAGTATAAAACGTTATGAAAGCCATCTCGATGCGCACTGCGACAGCGAATGTGCGTGTTATTCTTGGCTTCGGCACATCGGCACACAGCACACACACAATTGTCGGTCGAACCTAATCCAATTAGATGCGAACGAGGCGTGCTCGCCAACGACGCACATAATCCAGCACACAAAAACAATATGCTCTTGCCGCCAAGCCACCAAGAGGGTGGCTACGCGTTAATGGGGGTGTAATAATAATGATTTGTGACGTGCTGAATGATTGTAATTTTCGGTATTCGGATTATTATCGATGACAGTTGGCTGGTTTTATTGGTTTCGCCTAATTGTCGTTCTTGATTCGAGCGGGCTGTTGTGCGGCCACAACATCAATATCGATGCGAAGTTTGCACATAATTTTTCGGACCTGTGCTCGACGCTCGGCGTGCCCAAAATTAGAAACATTCGCGATTTATACGATTTGCTTATTTGAAGAATCCCACTGTTGTGCGAAGCGAGGTATATAAAATATTGATATTAGTTTGGCACAAGTAGGTAAGTACAAAGCTCATTCTGTGCTCGCACAGGGCTGCATCAAGTGTATCGAAATAAACTTTGTTCCGTTGGATACTCTTGCCACTTGCAAGGCGGGTTTTGTGGGCCTTGTTCTGTGGTCTGGTGTCCTGGTGCAGCTGCATCCGGTACTGTATGTGTATGTGTGCAGTCAGAGTTGATAAGGTAGAGTTAAAACATAAAACCCATTCAATCGGTCACTCGCTAAGTTTTAAATTCGACAAAAAAAGTAATTGTCAGATTTTGATCCCTTATGGAACATGGGTAAATATTATCGATTTACGCTCATGCTCGAAAGCCGATTCATGGCATGACATGGCCTAAATAAAATGTGCAAAAATGATTGTCAGCATAATCTGTTGGGAAATATTATGCTCAATCCGAATATAGTTTTGGATGTTTTTTTTATGTTATTAATGACCCTTCAATCGGATCCCTACAAAAAACGATGTTCTCTATACTTGAAAAAAACAAACATATTTTTAACATATATTTTTTAATCTTAGCCTTGTGACGCAGGCTCGCGAAAAAAGGTCCAATTGAAGGGGCATCTACTCTCCAACGTAAATTCCTTCATATGCATATGTCTACAATGTTCTGAGATGAACAACTATAAAATGTTCAATTATATTATTACTATGATGATACAATATGACCGGCAGAGTAGGAAATAATTTCCGACACATAATTTAACATCTCTGTGCGCAATACTCCAGTGAAATCCAGACAATATTTCCCAAAACGCCGCTCTGTGTTTGGGTATAGGTGCTGTTCGGTGCAAGTTTGCCCAAGAACACGAAACTTTCGGTCTGTGCAATACGTTCCGCGGCCTAGCCGTGAAGCACACACGAACATTGCCCAAGACATGCGCGCACACTGTCGCAAATATTGAATCTATTGCGTCGTCGTCGGCAGCAGCGTCGTGTGTCGTTGTCACGGTCGTGAGCCGCACGCGGTGACGAAGTTTTCGGTAAGAGATTAAATCGGGCTATAAGTATGGCGTGTAACAATATATAGGTGCGTGTGTACTGTGGCCCAAGTGCAAGAACACGCCAAACACGTGCACGTGCGCACCGAATAATAATTTGCATTATTATGTATTCAGAGAGGAGAATTGAGTATCTGCAAACTACTACAGTGGTGTGAGCAGTATTAACCACTAGCAACGCATGTTGCTTGCGTCAAACTTTTGTTGTCGTGGATATTAGAACATAATTATGCTGGTAAGATTACGGAAACGCTTCCAGAAGTTCGGGTATAAGCCTGTACCCCGATTACCATGGACTCAAACCACAGTACAAAAATCAAGATATAATTAAAATGATCATCGCCAAATTTCTGAACATATTTACGAATGAAGTATGCGGTTGGAATACATACAATATATAATATTATGCTACATCAGGTCATCAACACAATACTGCAACCTCATTCCGTGACAGAGAACCACACCACACTACAACCGAGCGCATGCCGCAACAAATTGCATACACGCCTCCCAATCGAGTAAATATGCATAACATTTAAATACAACAAGCGGTTCACGTGTGGTAGAGTAATTGTTGCCAGATTTAAATAAAACATGACAGCATACGTGGAAAGGCACTGTCGCATTCGGAGAACTACATAAATTCAGAACTCATATTTTTAAGCTGTTGTATATGTAGAGTCAACGACAAATTTATCGCAATGGCGCGCATAATTTATGGGATTCGGTCATATGATATAATACGGAATACAGATGACATATAAAAATGGGCATTGATATCTCTGATATAATTTCACTTTCATTGATAATACAAAATGTGTGCCACAACGAGTGGTTCCGATTATGCGGTTATGTCCATAGAACGCATATTTGTTTGACTTTGTTTCACTGTTGATATTTAATCCACTACTCTAACCATATCATCGACTCATATTTCGATGTTTTTTATGAAGACTTCATAATTTATTAATTCAATTAGTTCGCATTATTTACAACTACCACTCAAGTCTCACATTTTAACCCACATCATGAGAATCTATGTACATATTTGGTACTGTCGTTCGCATCTATAAGAGACGTATCACTCGCCTAACAAATCGTTTTGCATGCAGACTCCATAAATCGTATAGCCTAGTCAAGACCAGCAGCCAGCACAGCATGTTCGCACCCGAATGTGCCAATTTCGAGAAGGCGCTTCATTTGGTTCTACATTTGTTTATGTGTGAACCGGAAACTTTCCAATGCCTGTCGTTTGTCTTTAACTTGAATCAACTTGACGAATTGCACAGATGGAGCAGAAATACAGAGAGCGTAGTGCAGCATCACTGAAACATAGATCTGCAAAGTTTTCGACTTGAAAGAAGAACAATATCCCATAGTATTTAGGCAACTTGTTCTCGAATATATTGTAAGAAACGTAAATCGGTTATTGACTAACACTATTGAGGTAAATAAAGGTCATGAACATGTTAATTTCATATGTGCTATTGAGAGGCTCAATCCATCATTCTCTCAATAGTTGTTCGATATGTATCGCTACATTTTGAAAAATTATCCACCTATGTTCTGTTTCCGCTGCTGGAAGCACACACGGACATCGAAATCAAAAAAATTCAATACGACATATCGATCGCCGCACCGCAGTCCAATAGTGCAAACGTCGAAAACCACAACGATGTCAACGAAGCTCGACCGCAGTACGTTGCTATAGTCGCTTGAAGTTTGTGCGAATCCGCTGCGGGATATGGTATATTCATTCGAATTGTGTATGACTTGCGGAGTTTTTCCGCTGGTTCGATGGTGCAGCTTCAGATCACCCAATGCTATTTAACTCGGGGCTGCTCGCAATCAGGCACATACACACACAAACAGGTACGCCGGACGACACAATGCGCTTAGCTGATGCTGACATGTTTGCGAGGAGTTGGGAATTGGAAGCGGCACTGCATCGCACACACAACATAATTATTCGCTGCACTTCTGTGATTCTACTGAGGCGATAAAACATGCAATATACGCAATTTCTGTGTAAATTGGAAGGGTGAGTTCGTACGGCAGCTAACGTTTGTTGCAAGATCATATGTGACACGAAATACAAGCCATTATACAGCTTAATCGTGTTATGTTGTGACATGACTTCCAAAGTGCGAAGGTTCAAAAGTACGTATGAACCTGACCTTTAAGATGCATACCAAATATAAGACCAATAAAATGTCAAAACTCTACCTCATTCCACTGTTCACTTTCCAGGGTTCGCACAAGACCCATAAAGGTTACGGGCAAGCACAAATACAAAGTTTTATTACGTGTTCTGTACTTTGTTTGTGCCATAAAATTCAGTCATATTACACGTGACATACAACATTGCTTCAACTTGTGACTAGGACTATTTTCATTCTAAACATTGTGTATCAAGTATCCGAATAGGTCTTCTAATGAAATTAAATTTCATCCTAATGCCGATATGAGGCCGTTGACAAACCCATGTGAAATAGGGTAGTATGTCCGTCGTTCATAAACTTTGATCGTCGTTGTTAAAACTTTATCAATTGCAAGTTCATTCAGTGTGGCTCGTTCCAAGTGCAGACTTCGTCGACCACCGCAGCTTGTTTCGTACCTAGAACTCTGCGCTCGGGCGGCCTGAAAAATCGTAATAATCAAAGTTGCGATAACTTCAATATGTTCGATTGTGCTGGGCTGATGTCCGACGCATACATACTACGTTCGTACATCATAGATTAATAATATTTCTGATTCGAAAACTGCACTGACAACCGAGTCGCATATGCTGCCTGCATATCACAATGACATTGTTCATGAATATTGTTCATCTCGTGTCATTTGAATATACAGAGACTAAATGTATTCAGACATTAGTGTTTCAAATTATGCACCTGATCATTTGCATACATTCGACCTGGTTAAATGGATGACTTTGACGACGGTGGAAATCATGCTTGCTAACGAACGACGCACCAGAGTGCACACACACACACACACACACACACACACACCGACATACACACACTTGAACGCGCACTCTGCTGATGCGACACAAACGAGATGAAATGAACGAGAATATATTTCCACCATGCACACAATGGCATACTAAAAATGCATACACACACACACACGTACACACTCACCGTGACAAGGTGCTCGCATGTAGGACAACATCATCATCAACGTGGGGGCGTCGCTGTCGCTCGAGAGTCGAGAGAGAGCGAGAGCAGAAGGGGCTTTGTCTGACCGTGTGCACAGCGAGTGCGAATGGATACACATCAAATAAGGTTTAGTAGCAGCAGAGTGAGCTTCCGGTTTGCGGACTCTTTATTTCTCGGATGTTGCGAAGTTGTGAGCATACGACGGGAGCATGCACCTGACGATACTAATATACCGTTCGAAAGAAATAGTGTGCACATTTTCAAATTACCATATTTGCTTGATCAGTTTGATTTGTGCATTTACTATTACCCGTAAATGGGAATCATTTCTCCAAAATTCGAAATTGTTATTAACCCGCCCATTACCTGTTAACCTAACCTCAGTACTTTGCCACCTTTTCCTGCGAGAAATAATTTTTTTTAAATATTTCTACAGAATGGATTGTGTAGATATCGCTAAGATGAAACGATTCACGTAGATTTTTATTTTTTCAAGCTTTTATAGGAGCCAAGATATTTAGAAGAAGAACCTCTTGCGGCATGAAATGTGACATGCGGTTACGGGAGGATTAAGTTAAATGTGTGACAATATATTATATACATATGTATCCATTACTACACTCCAGATTTCTAACGAGCGAATTCGACGCGTTCGCTCGTTAGAAATCTGGAGTCTCTCTCCATATCACACAATTTGCAACAGTAGGATTATGTCTGTAATTCTTGACTGCAAATAAAATCTAAAATTAACGAATAGGGCTATGAATTAACGCCTTACCTTGGGATTTGGCTCTCAACAAATACTATGCAATTCCATATGTGTTAAAATGGCTCTTGGCAAAGTATAATTCCATTCGAAAAACGAAGTCAAAATCTAAAAAGAGCATTTTGTAAGTGGTAAGCGGCAAAAAACCTTTTGAAGGGGGTGGAGAGTGGAGATGTGGTAGAACCGCAAAAATAAGGCTAAACATAGTAGAAGAATACAAGAAGTGTTCATCATAAATGTTGCTCCTTCATAGATTGTCGCAAAACGTATCAGCTCATGTAGTGTTTTGGTTAATATCATGAGAGTTGGGAAACTTTTCGGCCAGTTTGAAATTGTTATGTCATGATAGTAAGGAAATGAGAATGATGTTACAAGTGCGAATTGTAATAGCGCATGGTGGAAATCCATGACGAAATAAAATACGTAAAGTGTAATATTGTGATACTCCTTAAATTTTTTCAAAAATATTTAGAAGTCGCAACGTTTTGCTTTCATTCTAATTCACATAGCGAGTTGGGTCTGCCGACAGTCGCCGTTTATGACCAAATTATTGGAATTTTTGTCATATACCTTCACTGTCGGGCTTTGTCTCCACTGTGTGAAAAAGGACGATAGAAAAACGTTGGGAATTCCAAGAGCTACAAGCACAATAAATACAAAATTGTAAAGGGTCAAGGGGTAGCACAATATTCCAGTTTACGTATTTTTTCGTCATAAAAGTGTGACAAGTTACGTTGGTGGAAATGCGCTATAAGACAAATGTTATCTTCGCGTTTTTCAGATATTCAGAAAATTACTTAAACAGCCTTCAATCGAAAAAATTCCATTAGCTTGTCCCGATCACTTTCGGATAGTATAGTGACTGGAGTTTCTCTGTTTGCCAAAGCCCTAGGCAAGCCAACCGCTCAATCACCCCACTAATAGTCCCCCCTTTCCCCCCTTGCCGCCTCGCCAGACCGACCCCACTCCATTCCTATTCTTCGTCGGCGACGCCGAGGTCAAGCTCGCCCTCGACCGCACCCTCGACCTGGCAGCCGCCGACACCGAGGCGGTCATCGACATCGTCTACCAGCCGCAGGCCGTCTTCAAAGTGCGCCCGGTCACGCGCTGCACCAGCTCCATGCCCGGCCACTCCGAGGCCGTCGTCTCGCTCGCGTTCAGCCCGGACGGCCAGCACCTGGCCTCCGGCTCCGGCGACACCACGCTCCGGCTGTGGGATCTCAACACCGAGACGCCGCACTTTACGTGCACCGGCCACCGCCAGTGGGTGCTGGCCGTCGCCTGGTCGCCGGACTCGCGGCGCGTCGCCAGCGCCTGCAAGGCGGGCGACGTGCGCATCTGGGACCCGGAGACGGGGCGCCAGTGCGGCTCCAAAGCGCTGGCCGGCCACAAGAAGTGGGTGAACGGCCTCAGCTGGGAGCCGTACCATGCGAACGCCGACTGCCGGCTGCTGGCCTCGGCCGGAGCGGACGGCGACTGCCGCATCTGGGACACGGTGCTGGGGCAGTGCGTGCGCGTGCTGAGCGGCCATGCGGGCAGCGTGACGGCGGTGCGCTGGGGCGGAGCGGGATGTTTGTTCACGGGGTCGAAGGACCGCACGATCAAGATGTGGAGGGCCGCGGATGGGGTGCTGTGCCGGACGCTGCAGGGCCATGCGCACTGGGTGAACAGTTTGGCGCTGAACACGGACTATGTGCTGCGGACGGGGCCGTTCCATCCGGTGATGGACCGGAGTAAGAGGTGGACGGTCGGTGCGGACAAGGCGGAGATGTTGGCGATGGCAAAGGAGCGGTTTGATAAGGTAAAAGACGCGGGGAATGGTGGATTGGTTATTTTAATTTAGCGGTTGATTGATTGATGGAGTTCAAGTTCGCTCATTTGAGTTATTTTGAGAAAACTATATGGAAACATTTGTTTGCTGATTTGTCTACTACTAAATCAAATGAAGAAAAAACTTGAACAAATACTTTCTCAAAATTCATCAAAATACCGTTGGGCCAGAAGAAGTTGTCGTATTTTAAAACTTCATGGTAGTTGTCTTTTTAGACGGTCAACTTTATTTTGCACCATCAGTTGAAAGCCGACTGTCATTCGTGACGACATCTGCAGTCCAATGAACTCCACATAAATATTCGTGAGCACACGAATTGTTTTCACTTGTCAGGATAATTTCTGCTCCCAAAGAGGCATTTTTGTGTTCACCATCTTTGCGATAGTAGCCTTCTAATATCAAACTGTTCAAACCTTTCAAACATCATGCTTTCTTTTTTAGAATACTTTTTTTGAATACTGCAATCAATCGCATATCAAAATTCAAATTTGTGATCGTCTTTTCATTAAATGTGAATTTTTAGTGAGAGATAACTCAAATATGCGAAACAATTGGCATATGTCATTTAGACTATTACGTCACATATAACCCATTTGTGAGCATAATATAAAAATTTAAAAAATTTAACACTTATTTTTCCTGTTATGACAAACTTTCGTTTACGTCACTTATGCCATGAACCGTACAACCTTTTTGGTTTTCTCAAGATGGTGCGTATGCACTGAATTGTTCTACATCATGTAATATCATTGAATCCGTAATTAATTGTTTTAGGCCATAAATATTGAGAAAATTCTGTTTTTTAGCCCATTTTCACAAATATATTTCGGAGAATTTTCAAATATTTGTTTTCATTATTTTTCAACATTGCACTACACATAAATACAAACAAACAGGAAAAATGGGGCTGGGGCGTTTCTTGTTAATATATCACGATCGCGAGTCGCGAGATATGATTAATTTACCGAAAATGATACTGAAAAGGTCACATCTCAGTAATGATAACCTCAGAAACAAAAATAATATGTTTTTATTTTATATGAAAAGCCAGAATAGTTTCTTGATCGAGTGGTGTATATTTGTCGATAAAAATAGAACTGACTATGAAAGTATATTTATTTTATGATTATTCATCCGAAAAAGTACAAACATTTATTTGATTTTGACAAAGTTATCTAGTTTTCAAGAAATACCCTCCATCAGCCGGTTTCTGTAGTCTCTGTGACCTTCCTGGCAGCCGCGATCCATCGATTCTTGAAATAATCGATGTGATTGGCTTTTAGAATTTGTTGAGTTCAATTATTTTTTTACTAGAGCTCAATATCGCGCCATTGGTCGGAGATGGAAGATGGAAGATATACTAAGATCACCACACATGCAAATCGCCTGTCAAATCAATAACAAACAAACAAACATTTGTATGGCTATACAAAAATGTACATTCGTTTTCGGGCGCGGTCTGTAGCCACTAGACATTTTATTGCGTCTCTGTTCTTTGTTCTAGCAGTTAATAGCACTTCAGGCCTACCGCTGATTTTTACTGCGCACTGTAGTCTCATCGCAAAATGGCGATTCGAACCTC
>JANTBZ010051558.1:0-10297 GCA_024741255.1 Exechia fusca | reverse complement strand
AAATTCTATTTGAATCAATTGTTAAAATTGTAGTTGTCCGATTTTTTATTAAAAAAAAACAAAATTGTATAGAGTTTTGTTAACTTATTTATGGAGCATTAGATTCGACATGACCCTGCTCAAATGACTGTAGTTATGGTATGGCTATAATGTACCTAATACCATGAAAATACACAAAAGTATAATCAAAGAATCTGACTTCAGTTTGCAAACAAAATTATAGAATTTCATCAATTATCTTGACCGCAAATGACAAATGATGTCTTGTTTTATTCTTGTTCACTTAATTATGGTATCCACTGTATATGCTGTTCACAATAGCGCAAGATGACACATACTGTAATAAGCACTGTAATAAGCACTGTAATAAGCACTGTCTTAGAAAACCTTCAAAACTAATTCCAACTCCTGATATTATATTCTAAATTTATTCTTGAAAATCAAGAACTACAAAAACGAAATCTTACCACAATCCGTAGATCGACGGAATCGTCAGCGCCATCACTGTGGCCAGCGCACCAACCACACAAATCCCAACGCGCATCACCCAGATGATCTCCATCTCGCTGGCCTTCTGCCGGAAGATCAGCTTGTAGACGTTGCGCGCAAACATCGAGGCGGCCGACAGAACGGACGAGTCCGCCGACGACATGACCGCCGCCGAGACGGCTCCGAGGCCGAAGAACGAAACGAAGTCGGGCGTCAGGTACTGCAGGACCATGGGCAGAATCATGCTGGTCTCGGATTCGGTTAGGGGATAGGGTCCGGTGTAGGCGGTTTCGTTCCAGGCTGTGGAGGTAAATGGGAATGGTTAGAGGATTGATAATTATAATTATCAATCCTGAACCTTTATCTAACTATGACAAAACTCTACTCACGCGTCGCCTTCGCAATCGCCCCAATCAGCACCGGCGGAATCGCCATTATCAAGCATCCAAACGCCGCCACATACGACAAAATCTGCGCCCTTCCAGCCGTCTTACTCGACAGCACCCGCTGGAAGTACACCTGCCACGGAATCCCACCGAACACCAGCAGCAGTCCATAGTCCAAATAGAACCAATGCTCTCGCGGATCCAAGTGTCCAACCCAGTCCACCTCGACCGAAGACAAACTCTTCACGTGCTCATTGGCCCACGCGAACGGAATGCACATCCACAGCCCAATGAAGATGCAGATCAGCTGAATGACATCGGTGTAGGCGACCGAATACAGGCCACCGAAAAGGGTGTAGAAGACTGCAATGCAGGAGGAGAAAATCACCGACGTCCGATGGTCCATCTCGATGATGACGGCCAGTGTGGCGCCTAGGGCGGCCAGAATGCCGGCGGCCCAGAAGACCTCGCCGCATAGCGCTGGTAGGAACAAGAGGCCGCCCATGCGCTCGCCAAAGGCGTCCTGCAGTGGGTCCAGCATGGTGACGTAGCCCTGGCGACGCATCGGATTGGCGAAGAAGATGCCGCCTGTATTGTGTTGTCAAATATCCATAATGAAAAATCGGAACTAAAATCATCTCACAAAGTAATCCATACGCTTACCAAACACAAGACTCAGCGCATATCCGAACGGCGCCTGACACCACACCAGTCCGTTGGTATAAATCACTTCCGCCGTGCCATTGATGTATCCGCCTCCCACCCACGTTGCTGTCGCCGGCAGAAATTGGAAATGAATACATCATCAAACGAATCGGGCCATCGCACGTAACCGGATGACTTACATCTTCCATGCATTAAAAATGCACATCACTTACCGGTCATGGTGAAGATGCCGACAAACAGGCCAATCGAGCGACCGGCCAGCATCACCTCATCCTCGGAGTTGTTGCCCGACTCCTTTTTGCGTCCGGCCCAGATGCCGACGCCCAGAATCAGGATGTAGAACAGCACAATGCTGATGACGCCGCCGATGTTGATCATGGCGAGGCTGGGGCGGGGTTTCGGTCGTTTGCAGAAATAGAGATGATGCACCTGTGTACCAGGTTTGACTGCAAGTAATATTGTTTTTCGTTAATATCGTTTTTCATTATAACGCTGAATTTTTCTAAATTTAAACACAAATGGTTGAAATACTGATGCAGTTTTCTCTCATTTAGATAGTTCTACAATACAGACTTTGTACGAGTGCAATCCGATAAGTACTTATTAGCCTAACCGCCTTATGGGGCCATAGACGTCTTATTTTAGCGGACGTGTCCGCCGACATTTTGAAATTGGACAAAGAGCAATATCGATCGGAGATTCGATTTATATTTCAATACCGTATGGATTGAAGACTACATTTACAGTTTTCGATTTGGACGCCGTTGGCCTTAGTTATTCTACCTAGATGGTAAGCAATCGTCTCTCGCTTGACCGTTGGTAATCAAATTGGAATGAAATGTGAAACGTCAAATTAGGATTTTGCGACGGAGCGGAGCCTTACAATAATCTAAACGGTTCGGACTTGAGCTTTTCTTCTTCAAGTATTTTCTATAGAGCCCTTAACCTTGCTTTCGCCACATTGACTTATTTAACTAGACCCCAGGCTCCAAAAGCACCAAAAGTGTGTGATTTTCTGTCATCTTTGCGACCGATTGGCTACAAGACAGGCTTTGTAGATATGGTTGCCGATTTCAAGATCAGATTGTAGTCGTACCTTCTCTCTAACCAAATTCAATCGATTTAACTTGTTGTCGATGGTTTGACTGTGCAAAGTTGCTCGTCCGAGAAAATGTTGTAAACAAATGCACCAATGTCGTGCAACGTGCATCTCCATTGTTAACAGTCTAGGTTGAATAACGAAGGTCGAGGGCGTCAAAATCTAAAAGTTAATGTAGTCTTCTAGCATGACCCAGGGTGTAGTTCTTTCCTTAGTACTTTTCAGACTGCCCCCGTAGATTTGTATCGAACGTAATAATATAATGAACTTGTTATTCAGCCAGGAAAGATCGTTACGTTTGGTAGTAGGACACATTTTTCTGATGTGGTTATTTGTGAATATTAAACTTCCAACAATGTTCTTCGTATATTGCCTTCAAATACATATACATTTTCGTCAAAAACTCCTCCATCGGCGCTAAGTATTGTTCTTACAAACATCCTCCAGAGGTCAGTACGGATATTTGAAGATTGATAGATAGATTCGTAGATTCGTAAAAAACGTTATCATAATGTAGATAGTTACTATCAAAATAATACGTATGCTCCTAAGAAGAGAACCAATCCATGCTGCCATTGACCGTGTCGCGCATGCTCATTATACCACTTGGTTTCAAAATGAAGACGACCCAAGTCCAAGAAGCTTTACTACGATACGATACCAGCCATTGGCACTTGGCTCGCGAGTCGCGAGTACGCAAAAAAGTGTGTGCTCCAATTCAAATTACTAATTCGCTACTCAAATCTATTGCTCAACGCCAGTTGCTCGCCCAGCAACTCGGAGCAATAGACAAATAGGCAAATGAGCCCCTCATTAAAAAGCCCTCCGCGCGCTCGGTGAGTTTCGGTGAGAATTCCAATTGAACACTGCGTTGTTGTCGATGGTATTGGCCAACGCCGTTCGGTCAGTCCGCATCCAGTTGTCGCGAGTGCTGCGCGCGTACGTCCGACGACGTTTCCGAATTGCTCGTCCGAGTCGAGTCCCACAAACACACACGCAAACGCACACACAGTCCTCGTTCCGTTGTCGACACGTATGACGTGCAACGTGCGCGAGTGCTAGTAGTCTGTGCGCAGTTCAACCGACGGAATTGCATTAATCAATCAACAGTAATCACACAATCGTTTGTGTGTCTGCTTGCAATCGCCCGCAAAACACCTGACCACCGAACATGGCGCTCGTTCTTCAGAAAGCGTGGGAGCAGATACACTATGCGTTCATAGAGTTCTCAGGTAACAAGTGGACACACTACACCGACCGTACTTTGTAAATTTGTATATGAGAGCGAAATGCAAATTATGTGATATTCTGCTACACCGTAACAAATTGTTGTGCATGTAGTTTATATGCACCACAACACAATAGTAATTTGTATATCTTATTTTCTCAATATATATTCATGAACATTTTTCCAGTTATTTCACTATGAACGGCAACCGTCGGCAGACCGCACTCGTTGCACAAATAAAATATTCTTGGAACAAGTAAAGGTTCAGCAGAGTACACCTATACATTTCCGACGTACACGAATCGCTAAAACTCGTTACAAATTGCGCGAAATGCATATATCGAAGTATTCGACGAGAAGTTGTGTCCATCAAATTCACTTGAAGTGACAAAAACAGTAGAATCTAACGACTCTAAATAGTTTCTTTGATATCATGGTGAAAATACATGTTGAACTCACGTTCCATTCTTTCCGTTATTCCTCCTAAATCTCTTTGCTCATATGTATCTTGGGCCACAGGGCGCATTGTCAAGATACCTTTTAGACGGGTATCTTTATTTTGCTCCTAGTATCACCAGCCAGACACTCACCGTGATCCGTAACGACACAT
Source organism: Exechia fusca (assembly GCA_024741255.1). NCBI lineage: Eukaryota > Metazoa > Arthropoda > Insecta > Diptera > Mycetophilidae > Exechia > Exechia fusca. Next base: position 5,819 of record JANTBZ010051558.1, on the reverse strand, counting down.
GCGTGACCTTCCTTTGTAAGCCAGAAACTCCGCTAAGTCGGTCCCGGGTGATTCCGGCTTAGGGAGTTTCGACGTGTTCTTTTAGAACACGTTACTTCAGAAAACAATATCAACAAAATCTCCCGATTGCTTTTATAACACGGTCAACACTTTCAGAACACGGTATTCACCATCTGTTCAGCGCTTTTCTTAGTTTTCATCAAGTTGTTATTGCTTTTATTTTATTTTATCGAGCATCTTTCGATAATGCCAAACGAAAAAATGAAATCCTCATCACGACTTTCTTTGAGTCGAACGAAATTTATGAGAATAATGAAGGCGAAAAAATCGATGCATTAAGTGTTTCCAGTGCGGAATAATTCAACAAGAACGCTCTTTATATATCGAACATGGTAGATCATCAAATTACACCCTAAAAAGGTGTTTTGGAATTGTTTTGGTCTTATTTGTGAGCGTGGAACGCATCTCACGTTTTTGTTTGGGCTCCATCTTTAGAATTATTATTTTCTTTTCTCGCGGTGTCTTCAGGAACGTATCATGGAATTATAGGAGGATTGAGTGTATAACATTTTTAGAATTTCGCCCGGCATATACAAGATAACAAATCACTTATAGAATCGCAAAAAGCATACCATCCGACATTGACCTGATCCGCACCACCACAGATCCGCGCACCGACAACTGGTGGCTGATCGGCACGCCGATTCCGATCGTAACGATGACGATTCTGTATGTGCTGTTCAGTTTGCGGGTCGGGCCGGCACTGATGCGCAACCGGAAACCGTTCGATTTGCGACAGGTGATCGTGTGCTACAACATCTTCCAGGTGTTGGCCAATGGGTTTCTGTTCGTCTATGTGAGTATTCCCGTCGGAGTTGGGGATTGTGCTAGTATAGAAATTCACTAGGTCAAAGTGTTCAGGGCTTTCCTATCACTCCCTTTTGAAAGTTCTTCTTGTCACTTTTTTCAAGATATTTATTCCATCAATCGAAGAATCTCCGGAACTTCCATTTACATCCAAACAATATTCATCTTATTTTCTCCCCACCTCTGCACAACCCCACAGGGCATCTACTCGTCGTACTACCAGCCCAACTACGACTACTGGTGCGAGCTTCTGTCGCCGCCGACCGACAGCTCGCCGCATGCCTACCGAATTCTCGCCTGCGGCTACGGCTACCTGCTGCTGAAGATCGCCGACTACATGGACACGCTGTTCTTTGTGCTGCGCAAGCAGAACGGGCACATCTCGTTCCTGCACGTCTACCATCATGCGCTGATGGGTCTGGTTGGTTATTTGGGAGCGCGCTATGCTCCCGGAGGAAATGGAGCTGTGCTGGTGCTGGCCAACACGTTCGTGCATACCGTTATGTACACGTACTACATGCTGAGTGCGATTGATGCTACGAAGAATTTTGCGGCGAAGCTGAAGAAGCACATTACGCAGTTGCAATTGGTGAGTGAGAGCGCGGATAATCCCTATTAGCCCTTCAAGATATTGCAAGGCCAAGATATCGTAACTAGCTTATTAGCCTTTTTGAGACATTGTAAAACCTTTTAAAACCTCGTAAGACCTATTAAGAACTCGTTAGCTTGTTAACACATTGCGTAACTAGCTTGTTACCTTGGTAAAATATTAAAATATACAACCTTGTTAAAAATATTCGTGGGTCCGGTCGGACGAAGCGTACACATTTAAAAATAATTCAGTTGAATCATTGATTTCGACCAATTTCGCCAATATGTTCAGCTAATGCCAACTGTAGAACCTTCTCTACTCTACTCTACTCATTTTCAACCTCCCTATAATGAGCCCTTACCACCCCCTTTCCACCCCGCTTTCCGCAGATCCAATTCGTGTGCATCGGCTCGCACTACATGCAAGCCTACCTCACCGAATCGTGCCAATTCCCCAAGATCCTGAGCGTCAGCCTGACGCTGCAGAACACCTTCATGTCGGCCATGTTCCTCGATTTCTACGTGCGCACCTATTGGCGTACGAAGCGCCCCGTGGCGGCGGCGACACCGGTGACCGCACCACCAGCTGTTGCGAACGGTCATGCGAAAGCAAACGGTGCGGCGATATCAGCCGATTGCAAGCCGTCTACGTCGTCTACGTCGGTGGTCTCGAATGGTAATGGCAGCGCTAAAGGTGCCGGATGTTCATAGTAGCCCGTAGTATGATGTGCGCGCGCACGCGGGTCTGTGTGTGTGTTCTAATATGTGTATGTGCCGTGTGTGCCGTGTGCCGTATGTGAACGGATCCAGGTTTCGTAATTAGATCGGTAGATCGGCCAACGGTCAACGTACGATTGCGCGTCCGATTTGTAAGTAATTCGTGCGAAGCTCACCCAATAAAAACTCTGAACTTTAACTGTGCTTGTAGCGCCATTCATGCATTACTTTTTTCGTTGTCGCTCGCTCGTTTGATATACGGCAACGTGAGCGTGTGTGTGTGGCGATTGAATATGCACTAAACGCTCGAATAGATGTGTAGTTTCGGTTAATGCCTCATGTTTAATTGAAAAACGCACGCAGAATATTTCGGAGTTTTAGTCCGGTTGCGAGAGTTCGCATAAATTTACATTATATTCCAGCAATCCGAATTCACGAACCTACTATTTCGCTTGAGTCTGTAATGCCGATGCCACACACATAGCTTAGAAAGTTGTATGACGATATCGAATAACTGACAAAGTAGGGCCACACTAAGAGTCAAAGTCAAAGTCACAAGTGGTACTCCTAGCCTCAATGAACTCAGACATATGGCTGTGGTTTCATTGATGCTGGGACATAAACCTAGCGTCGTTTTTCGCAATATACTAGGTTTCTTCTAGGAAGGCTATAGCTCGTTGCAGTCGTTGCAGATTCGAAGTAAAAACAACTCAAACATATATTTTTGTAGTTTGGACATCTGGGAATAATATTCATCCTTACTACTTTGGTTTCTGATAGCTACATATATTCTGCGGACATTGCCGTCAGAATATACAGAGGAAATTCAAAGTGATGCCTTAGATTTATATTTAGCTATTGGCGGAAATTCTGATTCAATATATTGAATCGTTGTCCAATGGCGAGCCTTAAATTTTCATAAATAATAATAACCTGCTAGTACCTAATTTCTATAAAGTCACAAATAAATCACGCTACAAGTCTCCAATTTGCACGTCTATAAATAAACACCGTTATGACATCGGTGGTAAACCGATACACAAATGCAAATGGGATTGTCTGCGCGAGCGTGGGAAGGCGACAGCAGGACAGACAGCTGTGTAAGACAGCACCTGACCCACATCAAGGATGCGCTTCGCGCGATATGCGACATGCAAACCGGTCGCAGACATCCAGACGCCGCAATATTATCATCGAATTATGCAACCATACCATCGCGACTATATTTATCGACATGCTGCTGCTGCCGCTGGAGTCAGGGTCGTCTTAAGGGCATGGTCAAGTTTGAAAGCGATTTTTCCAAACTGCCAGTTGACCATAATATTTTTTATCTTATGCAGACCAGCGAGTAATTCGAGGCCCCGTTTGTGTAGAATTTAATTCATAGAAGTGCCTGACCAGCGCCTTGAAAGACAAGGATTTTGTAATTTGTTAATGGGTTACAACTGTTGAGTACCCAACTGATTATTATCCAGAGCCTTAGAAAACCATAAGACGACCCTGGCTGGAGACGATCCCAAAGTATCGGGTTGTACATTGCGACGTAGACTGACGACGTCATCACTCTGTATTGGCAGTGTAGTGGCCACGTGCATGTTACAGGTGTGCGCGCGAGCGTCGTGTTATCACAATTGTATATGTGTGCAACTATAGTAAAATATATACAAACACCTCACTCACACACACAGTACATGCCCAAGTGGGGAAAAGTGAAAAGTAGCACCAGTTATATGCTTGAGACGACCATCGCACAAACAAACGCTTGAGACATGGAAAATGCCACTCAGCAGAGAGCGTGGTGCCCAGGGCGCATGCTCCACATTTTTCGGCTGTTTTACATGAGTGCCGAACAGTACATAGATGACTGTGTTGTTCTACACATAAATTCGTGTGCAGATCATGTCGTTTTTGTGACAACAGATGAGCAGTAAACAGACACATGGGGCACATTACGGTTGTGAATGGACACGCATTTTTCTACGTCGTTGTCGAACACACACAAAAACGAAATTTTCATGCCAGTCGACGAGAGTCTCGCAGATGCGTGGGTGAAAGTGAGCACAGGAGCCGTCGTGCACACTCGCACACGAAATGTTACATAATCAGAAATTCCACTCACAGCGCATCGAACACGATATGTTTTATCGATGCATCTTTTCGACGTCGACGTCTCAAGCGCACTGACGCGATGCATGGATGAGGTTGAGATAATTACTATTTTATACCCATACTTACTGCGCTATAAATTAGCTGAGTTGCGGATCTTTGATGGCTCGTTGGATGGATATCGGTTGCAGTTCAGTGTCTTTTATCGTGACAATAAGTATGTTGGATGAAGGATGATCTAGTCTAGTGTCGCAGGTTCAAGCAACTTTCGCTGGCAAACTACACAACTGTCGCCCCAACGCAGAGACGTCTTCGCAGACGGACTGTTTCTGGTCCTGCAACGTGGCCGACTCATGGGCGCGTTCAATCGACGCGAATGTCTGCACGCCAAACATGCAGCAGGTCCAACTACTGCAGCATGCTCTCGCTCTTTTCAATAAAATCACACAAATGCAAGCACTTTAGTCGTACGCACACGCGGGGTCAGCAGTCAGGTGGTATATGTACGACTCTGCAATCGGATACGTGACACTTGTGACTTGTGTGTCCTCGCCGTGCGCCCGATCGATAGCAATTACACTCAAGATTTGGCTACAACAAAACGACGCAGACGACGACGTCACGAGTTAAAGGCTCGAATGCAACTGCGTGTGTAAATGCCAAATGATGTGTGGCACACGTGATGATGGACGTCGTGTGGGGGCGGCGTCGATGGAGGCGGAAAATTATCAGCTTATTATGTGCGGTATGCACGCAACGTTGGCGCGCGCGCGAATTAAAATTTCAACACGCACAGAAAGAGACACGCGAATCGTCACCAACTGCGGAACGAACGCGAGTGCACCGAACGAAAAATGTCACACTGTTGCGACGCGGCACCTGCTCCTGCGACGACGGTTCTGAACTGGTGCGATGGACGTTCGTCGAGCAGGTGAACAGGCTGACTGAGCAGCGCGTCGCGTGTTTGCGCTTTGGCTAGCCGTGTGGAAAGCACCGAGCGTTCAGCGGCAGTGTGGGTGGTAGTCACAAACCCTCCCAGCAGAAGCTTTCATACCTCATATGGACGTGTGTTAGACTGCTTGTTTGCACATTTATGGGGTGGAAAGCTGCACAAGACTGTGTATTATTTTGTGATGTCACATTATGTGAGAATTGGGATTTTTCGTAGCAATATTGTGAAGAGTTTTATATATATTTTCACTTGAATATACAGGGAGCGAGGTATGAAGTGTTACCAACTTCACGTGTCTATAGAGGCTAAACCCGTTGTCCTAGCGGGCTGTTTTTTCTTAAAATGTGTGTGTTATTGTGTCCTCCATATTCTGTGCAAAAATTGTGGTTACAAGTTCATCGCGGGTAAAGATATGGATAAAAAAGATAATACGTGACGAAGACATATCGTTTTTCTGGTTATACTTATAACTTTAGTTCGGTATTTTCTTTCACAAAACACAAAAATGGATGTCGGAAACATTCTAGGTATTGTCACAAGATGGATCGAAAGATTACCATTATAATTCAGCTGAATCCGAAGAGTA
>JANTBZ010051547.1:0-10300 GCA_024741255.1 Exechia fusca | reverse complement strand
TAAGCCGGAAACTCCGCTAAGCCGGAATTTTTTGTCGGTCCCGTGCGATTCCGGCTTAGGGAGGTTTTACTGTAATACATTTTTCGGTCATTCAGCCGTAATCTGTTCGTGGAATATTTTGTTCATTTTCATCACAACTGACACAACAGTCATTCGTGTGGATTTATTTGTTATGGCTTAAAGCTATGAACGTATACTCGAATGAAAGGTAATGAAAGTGTGCTCAAATACCCAAAATATGCTAGAATTGACATAAATCGTTGGTGCTTTTAGTATCGTGGAGCTAAAGTAAATGCTTATCTATTAGAAAATGATGAGAGATGAGAATTTTCTCGAACGAGATGTAGATGGTAGAGTAATGTATACAATTGTGCAAGGTCCTGAAACTCGCACGATTTGTTTGTAACCTAAACTGTTATAACTGTCATATCTTGCACAAGTGTCTTTTTCAAACCGAATACGGATGATTGACGAATATCGCATGGCTGGGAATTACCCGAATTGGGAAAAAATTAAAATTCAGTGTTTATATTGTCGTCAGGACGTGGGTTGGAAGACATATTTGTAGATCGAAGGTCCTTACTTATGCAAACACTTATTGCATGGTTCGCATCGAAAAACCTTGTATTCTCTCGACACAAAAACTACTAGATAGAATGTCCAGTGACGAGCCCATGCATTTCGTTGAAAAATCACAATTCAATATATATGAACCTGGTTTATGCATGTGTGCGGTGCGGTGTCTGTGCAAGTGTGTGTACGCAAGGATGGCGTCATAAGTCTCGTCAGCATCGTGCTGGTGGTGCGAAATGCGAGCAGGTATTTGACTTACACACACACACACATACACACACACACGCTGGCTGCATTTACTAGGGCATTATATACTGCGAAATGTGATGTTTGGCGTTCGGTTCTTGCTCAAGATCGCGCGCACGTTTCAAGTTGCGCTGCTGCTGCGCTTGGCAATGTGTGTGGTGCCAGAGAGTTTTTGTGTGTGAGGTGCTCACACACAAAATTTATCGACGACGGCGACGACGACGATATTTACCACACGAACCGCAGCCGCATCTGTTGCACACGCACACACATGCGCATGCATGCACTTGGTCAGAGGCGGATCCAACTTTGCTTCTTATGGTTCGCACATAATTTGTTACATGGCATGGAAAAGTCGTAAGATAGAACTTCCTTAGATTGTTAAACTCGAAAACTATTGTTAAATGAATAGAGTTATTCGAATAATCGCCTCAATAAATTACTATCCGTATAAATTCAATAGGATTTCATTCGAGCGTAACCTTCAGTAAACCAGCAATGATTTAATTAACAGGCATTCAAAAAATACACATCCGTTATACTAGGTCAGTTGACTTATCCATTGACTGGTCGATTAATCGACCAGGAACTTTGGAATTATGCCCTGTCTATATTCAGAGAGATATGTATGTACATGAAAAAAAAATTATGTTTGATTGGCCTTTCCCCAATACATACTGGGTGCGCCATAGTTGATGAAGCAGTGAGAACATCGAATAACTTTTGAACCAATCAACCGAGTTATATAAACAAAATATGTTATTTCAATTTGGACCTTCACAATTAGATTGGATCAATTTTCGAATACTATATCAATCAAATTACCGCCATCATTGGCAACTGAAATATGTGCCTTTCTAGCTGCATTTTCCATAATGTTTCCAGTATTTCAGGCGGAATAGCGATAATTTCTACACGTATTTTTGCCTTGAACTCGCCTATGGTCTGGTGCTTACTGGTGAACAATTGGCTTCCCAAAAATCTTATTATAGTGATTCCAGAGGGGTCCAGAAGGCGTGGTGACGATACGACAGGTTCGCTCTGAGCACTTGAACCATTTATTTTTAACATAATTTTTTTTCAATAAACGTCACAAACGATGAACATAGAGATACTAAAAATACTTCGAAATGTATGATAAATTGCAGACTATTGAGCCAATTGAGCAGCGGTGTTGAGATGATGTTTCGAAAAACTAGTCCCAACAAATTGTATTAGACTAAATTGGAATACAAAAAATAATTCATGAAAATCGGCTTAACATTTTCAAAAATATTAGATGTTCTCATAGCTCCATCGGATATGACGCACCCTGTACAAATTTTGATTGGCTCGATTTTAAAAACCTGGTCGTTATCGCGTGTTGACGATGGGCAGACTGAGCATTTTTGGAAATGAGTTTCGAATTTCGGATGTTTGCTTAGTCTAGCAAAACGGATGTTTGCTTAAATATCAATAACTTACTGAAACATCAACCGATTGACATGAAATCGTGTTCCTTGTTTTCATGATAAACCAAGTAAGAATATAATAATGCTGAATATTTATGTCATGTCCTGAAAATATGTATGCAAATTGTGAAAATGTAAACGTAACAAAGCCAACGTATGGCAGAGATTTTACTTCATTGCCTCTGAAGTCCGAAGCAGATGATATATTTTCAATCATTCAAAGCCCTATTTCATTCCTTGAAACCGCCCCTGCTCTGCACACATGGCACACGTTCGCCGAAGATACTGTGTGTGTGTGTGTCTGCCCCATCCATTCACCAAGTGCAAATAATTAATGAGATTTTTAGTGCGGAATACCAATGCGCCGGCAGCGTGGCTTAGGTGGTCGCCACTTCGCAAAACGGCGCCCTGCAAAATGCCGTAGCACACGTCCCAGCTGCAAATAAAATATAATTCTCTTGCACACGAACAGAACAATACCAATTCTGCCGCCTTACTACTCACACCACATTGTCTACACTTATACCACATACACTCACTTGCAGTTCCGGATAATTCATCATATTTTCCATCCGTACTTTTCTTTAATGCACCATGCGCGCCCGCCCGCCGCACACTCGCTCGCACACAATTGCACTCGCTCCTGCGGCTCATCCGGATTCTCCGTTGCTGATGGTGGCTGTTCGTCGTGTCGTTCAACGGCTCCGGTGATGCGTGCTTGGTGGTGGGTTCGGTTCGGTTCGGGCGCACTACAGGATCAGGTAAGCGTTTCGCGTGACTCTCTTTCTTGTCTCTTGTCTCTCTGTCGCTGTGGTCTCGCGTTCGCCCATTATTTCCTTTCGCCCCGTCAGACATACTACTACTACGCCCCCACCCCATACAAGAAGCACACACTGATAAGGACATATGGCACTTGGGATGAACTCGAAGTAGGGCAAACCGATACTGATAATAGCGAGAAATTTGAATTTTGAAAGGATCGTTATATTTTCGAACATGACGTTTTGAGAATTAATATTTAAAATAATAGGTCCAGCATCAATGACCTTCCGCTATTAAAATTGTCGTAATGTTTTAGTAAAAGAATTCCAACGGGTTTTAAGCATTCCAAACTAGCCAACCAGCATAATGAGCTCTAGGCAAACATAAAACCGTCCTTAAATGCTTTTCAGACCAGAATATGTTATTAAATTTAGTTCGACGTTATCCGAACGAAACTAAAGCTATGCGGCTATACAAACGTATTATCAAGACCCATTTGAATGGCGTATAATATTGCCAAATGCGTTTTCCCATAACGTTATTTGAAGATCATTAATCCTAACAGAGGATTTTTAAACCAAACGTTGAATTGTATGAACATGATTCTCTTTTCCAAGATATTTTAACGAGTTCTGATGAGATTTGAAACGACAATACGCAATCAGAACATTTCACAAGTTATGATTTCCAGACATGTTCCAACCACTTATCAAAAACTAAACATGTTGAATACATATCGACGTGTTCTATTCCCACAAAACACACCCGCAAACAGTACATCACAATGCAGGTGCTCCATATATTCAGAGCCTAACCGGCGATGAGCGAATCCCCCACCACATCTGACAACGCAAATATGCGCAAACGCATTCAACCCCGCGTCGCGAACAATGCGCGTGCGCACTCACGCTTCAAAGCCGCATTTTAATATTTTGCGCAAACTCGCACACAATGTGCGTGACCTGTCTTGCATTTTGCAATGCCCTAGTCGCAAGTTGCGCGTACGATTCAATAGCAAAAAACGCGAAACTATAGGTGCGTATTGAATCGTATCCAACCCGTGGTGTATTGTCCACCTTTTATGCGGGGATCGCCCGCCCGCGACGCCAACGAAACGCACGCACAGTACAGAACCACCCATCTGGAAGCTGGAGGGTTGCGGGAAGAGTGGCGTACAAACAATTTTTTCACATTTGAGATAAAGTGTGTAATTTACAGTTCTCTTGTCAAATGGCTGAATTTAAATTATGATAGAACTTATGTGAATCGGTGAAAAATTAGCTTACACTTGATTTATTTATAAATGTATCAGACTTGTGTTTATTCGATGAGATATGACATAATATTTCATAGCTTGTGAAATTAAACTAGCTAACAAATGTTCACTTTATGATAAATCCTCGCTTTTCGTATGAAATTCCGACTGCACAAGTTTGATTGATTCGTATTTGAGTCAGTTTTATGATAATAGTAAATTTAAACGGGTATTTTGATGATTTTTAAAAACTTTCGTGTGTTTGTGTTGCCTGAAGAAACTCGCGTTATATTCCGAATAACTCGTAAATCGGGATGAATAGACAACAATTATATCAAAATTAAATATAGGCGATTCAATTGTCTTTCTATTGGTATATGATGCAGTTTAGAGTTGTTGACCCTTTCCGAGATTTGGCTTATTGAACAGAACTAAGAAAAACATGGACAACTCACGAAAAAAACGGAGAATTGGAAAAAATAAGAAACTATATAAGAAACATAAGAAACAACATACGAGAAGCAAGTGATTGTTTTCGGATCGACTGATGATAATTTTATTTAACTTGCGCCATTCTTCCCCGCCCTCCCTAAAAACGTGCGCGTGTGCGGGATCCCGCAGACAATGCGCTCGCCGATGCGCACGCAACTGACAGAGAGGCGCACACGCGAACACGCGGAAAACGATTAGGTACGCGCGAACGCAGACAATGCACATATAAATGCGTGCGTGCTTGCGCCTCGTTGTACGTACACGGGCTCACCGGCTCACTCGGGTGCGCTTGTTCGGCGCGCAATCCGGTAGTTCATACGCACACACAGTATTTTTTTCGTTCGTTGTTATGGTTTCGCGTTCGCGCATCCGCGATCCGCGAGTGTATCAACGCGATGGTATGCTGCGCGCAGCATAGACATATACATTTCTATGCTGTGCACTGGGCTGAGGAAAGTGCACTGACTTCAAGTGCGACTACTATGCAGGCCGACAATGTTTTATGCGCACGTGTGTCTATTTGCGAAGCGCGTATACACGCGTGCGGTTTTTTATTTCGGTGCCAGTGTAATAGCATAACTTTCACCATTACACCAGAGACGCGTCGCGAGTAAGTTAAAGCGATGTAATGCCAGCGATAGCGATCAAAAACAATTACATCGTGTAGCAACTAGAGTGTACATACAAAAATATATGTATCAAATCCCCGCGACATCGCTTCCACATGAAACATAATATTCGAAACCGCGCGTCAATAACCTCTGATGCTAGCTCCTATATTATAGATATTTAGAAATCTGGCTATATCAATGTAGTATCAATGGTCTCTCAGTGTGTCATCATAAAAACAACATTAGTTAGAATTTACCTAGTCAACATTAAATGTGTTTTGTACAGTCCATTTTAGACGGCTAGCGAGGGTATTCGCGAGAACATTTCGTCTAGATGAATCGTCCTTCTAGCAGCGCGACAAACCACCCCAACCGAAATACATGTCGCATCCGCCCCCCAAAATACTACCCCAAATAGTTTACTTGAAACATGCATACAACTTTTCAGTTATGTTGGTTGAACATCATTCACAAACAATCGATTGGGAAAAGTCATATATTCGGCTTAACTTCGGAGAAATCGTCGAACGAATTAGCATACATGCATTTTTTTCTTCCAAACGACGAGGATTTGTCGTCATTTTCATTTTCTTTCATTCAAGTATTCGGACATTGTTCTAAGTCAGTTCAGTTAAAAGTTATGGTCTTCATACCGAGGACGAAATGCGTATTTTTCGTACTTCCTAATAATTACTGTGAGTGACTGAAATTCGTGTTTAGAATAAATCCTATAACTTTTACTTGAATAGACTTAGAACAATATGTGGAAACTGAAATGAACGATAATGAAATCATGCATGGTTCAAGTCAACTAATTGGGGTAGCATTACACACACAAAATCCGCATACCGTCATAAAACGCCATACCAAAAAATAGTGTAGAATATTACAACATACAACATACCTGCAAACACGACACGAACACCGAAACGAATTACCTCTTGCGTTTTGTTTCCTCTCTGTGCCCCACAACTGTGTGAAAACCACTCGCTCAATTCCGATTCCCCATTACATTACGACGTGCCGCCTCCTCGTTGTCGTGTCGTTTCGACATCATCAACAAAACGAAAACACGCGACCCAACGACGGTTTTGTTTGTTGGTGCAGGGGGGCTACTTTGGCGGCATTCGATCGCAATTGGGCGGTTTAACGCAACGCGTCAAGTCCTGGTACTGGGGCCGACCTCTCGTAAGTGCAAGTTTTTTTTCCCCGTCCGCAACCTCACACACACGCTCACAATTGCAAATGCAAACCGCAAATAAACCACCGATCCGATCCGATATCGAACCACACGACAAGTACACGAACGAACCACCACTTTCTCAATGTGTGTACTAGATTATAATGTATTGAAGATAATCTTGTGTAATTTTTTTGTATTTTTCATGTTGGATATTTTGATTGGATATTTTTTCAATGACTGCCAAAACATGCACATTTTGACATGATTTTATTAATTTGTTAGTGAGGTAAGTAGATAGCCTAGAATACTTAGGTTTTAGGCTTCCAATTGATTTTGTGAGCTGAAGCACTTCAGTCTCTTCATTACTGTCCCATTTCGTTACATCATTGGAATTAAATAAAGTGCGTATGTGTGAGTATGTGTGTGTGTGTGTGAGCGTTCCTATTCGCGTCACACGTGTCCATTTTTTCAGTCACCTTTAGAATGTCCATTACTAGAATGTTCAATTAGTTCACAGCGTAATTTTTCACCTCCGCTCCATAGATGTTGTTTTTATCCAACTGCACGATTTTCAGTGACCTGCATTGCACTGCACCTTATACTATAGATGGACAAGCGCGCTCATCGGGCGCGGACACTTTTGCATGGGAGCCATTTTTCTCTAAACTCCTTTCCAAAGCGTAGTTTATAAAATTCGAAATCGTTCCATATTCCATAGCGCATGTCGTGTGCGCAGGTGAATCAGCACACATCCATCAGCATATGAAAAGAGCGACCAACAAATACATCAGCAAGCACAAGCACAGCACACATGGAGTCATAACTCATCCCTTCATCCAAACGCCCACTTCACTTACACTCTCTTTGACTGGTGAAGTCGGCAAATCTATCATACATACATAATTGCACAAGTCAGGATCAAAGACGGGGCGTTCCTTCACATAATATTCTCGAGCACTTAATTTTAGATAGTTATGTTGTAGTCCTTTATCCTGGAAAGTTTCTGAAGAAATGGTCACACGGACGCACACACACACACGAACGAATGCACGACTAATTTTTTGTTCTTATCATTTAACATTGCTTATGATAATTTTGTTACTGATTTTTGTTTCAACCGACAAGATTACTCTCAATGCATTATATATCTAGTATACAACTTGCACTTGCAACGGCATGAGACACCTATCTCTATGTCACTCGCACACACAAATCTGTCCCCTACGAAATCTCTCTCTATCGCTGTCTGTCTGTGTGCACGACATCTTCTGGAGTGCATATACATGTTGCCAAACTACTTACTGCAATTTCTCGCACTTTGTCCACCGAAATCTGTGTGTTTTCGTGTCAACTTCTCCGTGTGTGTATATTTCGAGACCAACGGTGCAAACTCCAATGCTATTTCGCCCGCCACTCCAAGCATATTCGATTCGAAACACCCACATCCCACCACTTGAGCCGCCTCCGCCCTGCTGCAAAAAACTGAACACACCTATATATTTTCTACTCTCTCACCTGCCAAAGATCGCACCCCCAAGCGACGCGCGTAACACCAAAAAACACACGAAATACCAAACTGCATCCCGCCGCTGCATTCACATAAAAACCGCGCGATACGCAAAAGCCAACCACACACACGAATGCCATCCAACCCCCAAACAACAACCATCGCCGACAAAGTCTGTAGAGTGTATAGAGTATGCACTAGCGCGAATAACGCGAGCATAATTCCTGCGTGAATGCCAACTCACCTCACCTAGCATAGAATAATAATATACCTAGATATAGTTCCCGATCCCCTGAGAATGCTGTGATTTTTTTGTGCCATTCTGTACGGAATATGTGATGTGTTTTCCTGCCATAGAATAGTGTACAATTCTTCTCGTAATTGGAGTGAAACTACCTAGAGTATATTTCTTGTACCTTGTTTTGCGGGCGTTAAATCTAGATAATATGATCGAGGAATTTAATGGTTGGATCTTCTGTTTTCTCTATCGAAGCAATTAAACATAGAGTGACATTGGGATTTTTTATTAGGGTGGCAATTTCATGCATTCCTTCTTCTTTGCCAACTGTTACTGCAGCCAAATTGATTAAATGTCTTTCTTCGAGACCTGCAAAATGTTTTCAATTCCTTTATTTAGAGACCAAAATTGCTACACTGTGGACTTGAAGTTGATATTTAAACAATTTGGCTGCAGTAACAGTTGGCTAAAATGTCATTTGGCAGTTAGCAATCGAACATCTCGGGTTCAATTCAAATATCATGTTCGAACAGTTCGGGTACAATCATACATGACACTAAAATGACTCGAATTTTAGCGCGTATATTTTTAAAAATAATGGAAATTGAATTGTGCAATCATTTCGAGTACAGCTAGAATTAGAAGAAATGCATGTATGTTAAATATTTAAAAAAAAGTGTGTTACTTAGGACGCGCACAGTTCAAGACTTCTATTCAATGTATTTTATGGCCATCAGAAAATCCAGCCTTAAAATGGCATAATTGAATTCTCTATTATGTCCAACACAAGAAATTACGCGAGTTTATATGTTCGTCTGTGCCGCGTTGCGCTCTACAAATATCTGTGGTGTTCTGTTTGTGTGACAAATCTCCAAGTTCTGCGTCGGGAATATATGTTTCGCAATCCGCCAAACAAGTTGTTTATTTACTCTAAGGTGCAGTGAAGTATGAACATTCACACACATCGACTAGTCTCTTCCGAGCACACACAGAAGCGCCGAGAAAAGTGCGAGTGCACACCAGAGCACTTCACTTCACTTCGTCGCTGACGACGACTTTCGCCCGAAACCGGCTCAAATTGTAGTTTTACTTTTCGCCTATTGGCGCTCGCACACACACACGTGTGCGTGTGCTTACTTGCTTCCCCATATATTGCGTGCGAGTGTGTGCCGAGTGTGTGCCAAAGTTGTCGGCGCTGCGTCTGCACTAATTTGCGTCGTCGTCGCAGACGCACAGCAAGTCGGCAAGTGGTCCGCTGGATGCTGGAAGACGACGAAGATGGTGCTAAATTTTTGCCAACAGGCAGCAAACAACCGGGCACGATGCTTACGTGATGAAAACAAGTTAAACGCGTGGTAATCACAAACTCAGTGGCGGATCAAGAGGTGTTCCAGCCCACCTTTCCCCCAGCTCGACCAATACATAAATATGCAAGTAAAGCCGTCATATGGAAGAGCAACATCGAAAAGTAGTTCGGTCCTTCGGCCATTCATTTTTAATCACATGAGTTCAACATATATTTGATTTATTTCGAAATTGCTTTTGAGCACTCGACAACAGCCATAACTTCAAAGAAAATGAAGTTCCAAACAAATTCTAGCTGCGATATAAATTGTTGCATCCAGAAAAGTGATGAATTCGTGATAAATTTAAATTATTGTGGCAACGAACAGAGATTCGAATACACCTTAACCTCCTATAACACGGTCTTGTAGAACACGGTTTTTTAAAACACGGTCTTAAAAAAGTCCCCCGAAACCTTGTATAACACGGTAGAAACTTTTAGAACACGGTATTTTTCTCAAGCTTTCATCGTTTTTCCGTCGATTTTCATGTACAAACAAATTCAAAATATTGTTCGAGAATTTTTTGATGATGCCAAAAGAAGAATAACTCAACTATTTTAGCGATTAGAAAATATCATATATTGATCATAATTGATTTTATAGATAAGAAATGTGTGGTATAAAACACTTGATGAA
>JANTBZ010051536.1:0-10300 GCA_024741255.1 Exechia fusca | reverse complement strand
GTTATTGTGAAGATGGAATGATGAAAAATAACTCTAGAAATCAATCATGAATCATTGTTGCTAAAAACATGTTCATTCGGCGCTAAAAAACCTGGTCATAGTCATCATCTTTATTCTATTTTGAATGCAACAGCAAGTTAGCAAATTAGCTAGATAGTCTAGAATTAAATCATCCCTCAATCCCACCGTACCACCATAACCAATATCTAATCATCAACTTCTTCCACCTCCCACAGACACGCCGGTGCCGGTTCCGGTTCCGCCAATCCGCACCACCACCACAGCACGCTCGGCCGGCTGCCCTCGCAGCACATGCAGATGCACCACCAGGGCAAATACGCCACCCTCTCCAAGCAGTGCAAGACGCTCGAATCGAGCGACTTCTACTGAGACACGCCTGCCTGCAATCTCTCTGCAGGCAGTTTAGCACAATTCGTTCCCGACACCACCACCACCACCAACACCCTGCCCCCGGGTGCCACCGCTACGTCCGGTGGCGACCAGCACCAACAGCATCATCTCCTCATACCGCAGCCCTCGCAACACCTCAGCCTCACGCGCCAGAACAGCGCCACCAGTCAGGCCACCCAAAACTCCGCACACTCGGCGGCCACCACCGCCACCACCTCCAACGATCCCAAAGAACGCGAGATCCCGCTGAACGTCTTCAATCGCTTCGACCCCAAGTACATTAGCATCGGGCCGAAATCGCAGCGCAGCCAAGAGACGTCCGCGTCCCATCCTCAGCAGCAGCAGCAGCACGCTTCGATCAACAAGTGCTCGACGTTGCGCCATGGCGGCCGCTATGGCGGAACGCTGAGCGTCGACAAGGGCTCGCATCATGGCGAAGCAAAGACGCCCAGTCCGCATCTGAAGAAGGCGCAGCCGCCCAGTGTGGCCATTGTTTCGAAGGATTATAGTCTGTCGTCTCCGCATCAGGCGAAGCAGCAGATTGCTAGTAATGCAGAAGCCAGCGGCATTTCTGGTCCTCATCAGCCACCACTCGCCGGCGGCACGATGCCCTACAAAAAGTCCTCGCTCAAGTTCACCGACTCGAATGCGAGCAGCGTCAGCCAGCAGCAGCACCAGCACCAGCAACAGCATTTACGCTACGAATCCGACTCAGCGCCTCCACCTCGCCAGCACCAGCCACTCCAAGCCCAATCGTCCGTGTTCAGCATAGACACGTCGGCCACCGCCGTGGTCTACCATCATCGGCCTGGCGGAGGAGGATCTGGAGCTGCTGTCACCGAGAAGCCACCGAAAGTCGTGTCGATCCTCAGCCAACCGCTGCCCGATATTCCGCATCAATCGTCTAGCAAACAGCACCATGGCGACCATCAGCCGACACCACAGCCTCAGCCCCAGCAGCGCAACCTGGCCCATCAGCCGCTGTCCGCCGCCAATCTGAGTCAGTATCGTTCGCTGCAGAGACCCGCGAATAAATCGGCAGGTCAGACTGATCAACATCAGACGCCACATCACAGCCATCATCGCAATGGCAATGGCAACCCGACCGCCTCTGCCAAAGAGCTGCCGTCCAATCAGCATCCCACCGCCGACCAGCACCATCATGGCGGCCACCAGCGTGGCCAACGCGCCATGACGTTCAACGTGTCGGCCAACATTGCCGTCACTTCGCTGCCCGGCTCCAAGCAGAACAACAATGTGGCGGCCGCCGCTGCCGCCGCTCAGGCCGCTCTGCAGGCGGCCAAACTGCAGCACCATCAGCACGGGCAGCACGGCCACCAGCAGCAGCCGCCCCAATTGCCTCCCAAAAACCGGCATCGCGAGGAAGCCGCCCAAGCAATGATGGCCGGTTCGTCGACCCTCGGCCGAAGCCATCATGGCAATAATAATCAGACGAGTCGTTCCACCTACCGCCTGGATCAGCACTCGCTGACGCATCCGAATGCTCCTGCTCCGCCGGCGCTGGTCTCGTCCAAGTCGCAGACCTACCTGTCGCAGGCGACCGCGGCAGATCGGCGGGATCATCGACATGCGGACAGCGATGGCTTCCAACCGCATCACCATCACCACCATCATCATCATGGGGCGGAAGCCGCGGCGGCTCCCAAGAAGCACGCCAGCACCCAGCATGCGACCAGCAGCAGTTCGATGCGCCACCAGCACGGCCAGCATGGGCATCAGAACCAGCAGCAACAGCTCCAGCAGCAGCTCCACCAGCAGCACCAGCAGCAGCAGCAGCAACTGGCCCAGCAGCACCAGCAGCTGGCTCAGCAGCAGCACATGCAGCAGCAGCATCATGCGCAGCACCAGCAGCAGGTGGCGGCCGCGACTGGCGGCCATGGTGGCCATGGCGGAGGCGGAGTGTCGTACATGGACACGTACAAGGCGATGAGTCAGGTGCCGGCAACGACCACGATGGTGACGAAGACTTCGACGACGAGCGGCGGCGGCAATAATTACCAGACGATGCCGCATCCGGCGAAGAGCGGCGGAAGGAATGGCGGCGGCGGTCATCAGCGCAGCATCGAGGCGCCGCCAGCGATGGCGGCCACGATGACGACAACGACCGCTGCTGCTGGTGGTGGCGGTGGTGGTGGTCCTCTGCCGCCCAAGGAGCGCAGTTCGAAGCATCATGGCAGCTCGAAGCATCAGCATCAGCAGCAGCAGCAGCAGCATCAGCGATGCGAGGACCAGCACCAGCAGCAGCAGCCGCCGCCCTCGTACTATCGGTCGCTGCAGCGAGGCGCCACCGGCGCTGGGGGGCTGGCGGCCAGCAATGATCTGTACTCGGTGACGGAGCTGTAGGAGTGCAGCTGTGGTGGCGATGGCATACCGAAGCATCGCCACCACCAGCGGCAGCTCAGCCACCATCAGCACTATCACCAGCATCAGCACCAGCATCACCAGCATCAGCATCGACGCAGCCAAGATCGGTACATCAAGGTGTGAGGAGGAGGAGGGCGATTGAAGGTTGGTGGGTTGGTTGGGTTGGAGCTTAGTGTGTAGTGTAGTCATTTGTTCAATTAAACAATTGGGGAGAGGTATCTGTCTAGGCGAGAAGAAAACAAATTCGGGGAGCTGAGCAGTGTTGGGCTACGTTGATTATGTTGGATTGGTGCGGTCAAATTGAGTCATTTGCCCTCGATTCTTGAATATTGTTTAAAAGATTTTACAGTTGCAATATTGCTGAATTGTATGCACAAATTGATATCTTTGAATTGAATAAGAGAACGCTCTATATAACAACTCTCAAACAGCCAAACAGCCATATCCAACTTGCGCAATTCAAATTCAAATGTGTGTACACTTTAGCTAACTGTAACGTAGCTGTGCAAGCTTGTTGAGAATATATAAGAATTGAAAACGTTCAAAACGCTTCAACTTTTGTATAGTATATGTATACTAGAGTAGCCAACGATGAATATTTTATTTCAGGGATTTGAATTCCGGAATTGCGTGCTTTTATCACCTACACGATAATAGCACGCAATCCCGGAATTCAAATCCCTGCATGCTTGGTGTCCATACAACCGTTAAAGTGGATTCTTTCTTGTTATTAACACATTGAATATCAAGGATACAAACACAAATTGTAATGATGCAGTTTTGTTAAATGAACCTCGTAAAAATCCATTTAGAAAAGTCTAACCATTTTCCAAGCACGCTCTTATAAAGACCTCTCCGATCAAATATGGAAAAAAAATTGGTCGAAAAAGCAGACAAGATATTTTTTTCAAATTGTGTTAATGAATGTAATTTGTGCATAATTTCATCCCCATTAATTTAAGTATTTGCTTGTGGTTCTGAGGCACTCCGGTGAGAAGTTATGGTCTCTGAACCAATCTCGAAATGTGATTTTTTTTTGTATGGGGAGTGAGATGAAATATTTCTCCCCAAACAAACAATCGGATTTCGCCTTCGGTTCGAAGGACATAGACTTGACGTGGGAGTGACTTAGAACAATGTGAATATTCTCAAATTGAAGCGAATGAAATAACTTACAATTTCTCCATATATTTGAAAATCGGTCTCTCTCAGCCATAGGTGAGACTTTTCAGCAGCGATTTCTCTCGTATGCAATACGCAGAGGTTCATTTTATACAAGAAGACTGCATCATTACAATTTGTCCTTGTGCCCTTGAACACATTGAAAAACAAGAAAAATGCCATTTTAACGGGTGTACGAACTCCAGTCTTAAAATTCACTAGCTCATTTCAGTAAGCAAAACAACCAATATCTTTCGCAAGTTGTGCAAATTCCGTTCCGGAGTTCAGGCGCTTCAAACCTCATTTGACCGTTGCAATGCAAAATACTCGGAATAGTTGTATAGATCCTATACACATGTGATCCCTTTCGATCTACTCTCTCTATATCTGTCCTCACCCCTCAACGAAGCTGCATTTCGCGACATGAAACATGTGCACAAAGCCTGGTCGGGTCGCACACTACTGATATACAAAATAGGCAGTAGTTTAGTCAGCGCACCAAATGTAAAATATTTATATATGGCCAAATTATGTTGGGAGGTGCGCTAACGGGGTTGGGATGTTTTGGATAAGTTTTTAACAAATCTTTGAAGTGGCTTAGGTGCGTGAGAAATTGTTCTTGAATTGAATTACACACACAAACACACGAAAACGAACACAACACTTGAGCTCAATTAGCAATGAAGAGGGATAGTTTTAATTGAAATTGAATAGCCACAACACACGAAGACACAAAACTATACACTGCCAATGTTTTTTTTCGTTCGATAAGAGGGTCGCATTAGGGTGTTGGGAGCAGGGGTGAAATGAATAAGCCACTTCGCGGGAACGAATGTGCAAAAGATCTCAGCAAACGAACGAACGGTTAAGGATATAATAGTAGAGGAGAAGTCAAGGTGTGCGTGTGAGAAATTGTTTTTTCGGTACAATATTTTACACGCACCAGTTTCGAGTAGGTTTTTAAATCTATACACATAATCTACGGTTAAACACACACACACACAACTACTATTACATTAAACATTATATCTCTACCTATACATTATACATTTATCATAAACGAATTATTTATACAAAATGAAAACGTACTGAATTATTTACGGAGATGGTTGCGTAATCAAACAAATTGTACATACATTTTCAACTAAACTAAAAGAATATTGCATTATAATTAAACCCATAATCAAATACAATGTTGAAACTCGAAACATACTACACAAACATGCCGTTATCAAACACACACACATACACAGAATAGTTTGAATCAATTAGACAAGTCAAACAAACCAACATACACACAGATACAACACATGTATAAATACTGCAACTTCGAGTAACATACAGTTAAAATTAATCTAATGTTAGGGTGTTAAATAGTTGATTACATAAAAACCACTATATAATAAAAAGTAATTCAAGTGAAACCAATTCTGGAACAAATGAAATACAAAACAAGCAACAAAAAACATAGTGGGACAAATTTGTTAAATATTCAAACATTCACGAATCCAAAGTTCGCGCTCGCAGGCCAATTAATATACAAAATTGAAATAATAAATTAACACTTGCCATTCCTTCTCGAGGGCCATCTGATACATATAGTTGTGGGTGTTCGTGCAGTTGTAACCGATTTGAATCGATCATTGTCCAAAATTACTAGTAAATTGAGCTCGACTGTAACAAACGACAAACATTATTACCACCATTCTCGACCAAATTGAATGTCAGGCGTACATGGATGGATATGATAGTCAACTCCCAATATTCTCGTGCACTCGTCCGGTAATAAAAGGGTATTAGGCAATCGATGATAATGTGCGAAATGCGATATTCCATTGTTTATTTGAAAACTAGTAATCAAACTACAAAGACTATCTAGAATTGGCTGACAATGATTTGAATAACATGATTTTATTGGAGACCTTTGATATTGATGCACAGTTGAATAACCGTTCATTTGAGTATACGCACAAGGTTGCAGAAAAATCCAATACAAATGTATAGCCAATAAACAAGTTACGGAACCTGTAAATATTTGGTCTTTAAATCGTTTTTTCGTCTGGCCGCGCATCGCGGAATTGGAATTAGTAAATG
Organism: Exechia fusca; assembly: GCA_024741255.1. Classification (NCBI taxonomy): domain Eukaryota; kingdom Metazoa; phylum Arthropoda; class Insecta; order Diptera; family Mycetophilidae; genus Exechia; species Exechia fusca. The sequence goes on along the minus strand of JANTBZ010051536.1, from coordinate 4,249 downwards.
TTCTCATTGATTTTGAAGTGTTTTAAGCTCCATGCCTCTAAGTCGGGTCAAAAGAAGTTCCAATGTACATCAAGTATTGTTCAGAATATGACACCTAATGTCTACGACGCCACTAGAATATCAATATAATTATGTCACGCATATTACGATCGATTGCCCAAGCCTTTTACCCTTCAAAAACTGAATATGTATACACATTTCAATAGCCGATCGCGCTGATTGAGATTACATCACTAGATCGACCCTATGTACGTATACAGAACCACAGAAATACACTCGAAACAAAAAAAGATATATTACAAAAATATAGAAGTGAGCATAAAATCGCAAAAATACCTTAACTCTATCAGCATTGAGTTCGTTTATTTATTCGTATATTTAGCCATACAATGATTCGTATACGAGTGCGAGTATTCAGCATGTTCACATTAAAATGATTTATAGTTAACACCATCACCCGATCTCTCTGCAGCGCCTGATCCACAGAGAGAGTTCCCCAAAGATAAAACATCGTCGCTGTTGAGCGGTGTTAAAATTGACTCCATTCTTCTCCATCCCTGCTGCATCCTAGTCAGCCAGTCAGTCTTTCAGTCTCGCAGCATGCGCGGTCCATCCGCGCGTAATTTCATCCGTTCAGTAGACGCGTCCGTACGGCAACGAACCGCCCGGCGCGATGATCAGTTTGCTGCCGAAGCGTGACTGGGAGCCGGAACTGCGGGCGAAACGGAAACGATTAGTTGAACTGTGCTCGATTGCGATTTTGTGCATGTTGGTCGTAACTCCAGAACACGAATAAAATAGGTTTCAATAAATAAACTACTTATATTGTTTGATACAGCTTTTATTTTACTATACTTCAATACAGTGAAACCTCCCTAGCCGGAATCTCACTGTGCCGGAAAATGTGTTCGTCCTGCGAACCTTGAAACGGAAAGTGGTTTAAAAATGTTCTGTGTTTCGAATTGTTTTTCATACAAAATCATAAATCGAATTCATTAGAAACTGTTCAAATTAATCGTAAGTTGAAATTTTATATTTTCCTGCATTTCCGACGAACAAAAATCGATACAACTCGTTAGAAATTTCGCGAAATGCAAACAACAAACATCGAATTCACTTGAGTCGATAAAACACTAGAATTGATCGATTTCAAACTGTATATTGGAGTGGAATTTTCGTTTTTTTGGATTTGACATAAACTTTGAACTCACGTGTCATTCGTTCTGTTATTTATCAGTTTTTATGTCTTCAAAAATCCTTCCTAAGCCGGAAATTCTGCTGAGCCGAAATTGTTTGTCGGACTCGTGCGATTCTTGCTTAGGAAGGTTAACTGTATATGTAATGAATATGGTTTCAGATTTCTTCTAATGTTATTTTTTATCGAGATACATGAGTTTTAGTGAAACAAAACACATGCTCCAGCAATCAGACACTTGGCGCACTTCATAACTTTTTGATAAATGCTGCATTTGCACCTTGCATTTGTTAATCTCGGAAAACATCGATAAAATTTGTTTCAATTGATTCTCTAAATAATCGATGTTTTACAAACTTGAAGAACGATACATGATCTAGCTAATAACTAATAACACATGATTTCTCGATGATATTTCGTAAAAATGGGTCGTGAAATTGGCTCTCTTTGCAATTATCGCCCTAAGCACATCATTTGCTTGGATAAACTGTTTCGCATTACATGTTTAGAATATTAAATAAAAGGGCCTATCGTCGAAAAAGGGCAGAAAGGGAAAAAAGGGTATAAAAAGTAAAGTTCATCCGAATCGTACGGAAACGTGACGTATAATCGTGGTTACAAATGTTCTGTAGGATTGTAGGATGAACAGGAAAAAAAAAGAGTTTTTCCCTTAACTTCCGGGCCTTGGTAATAACAATAACATGCCTTCAGTTTTTCGATCCTAGCCGAGTTCCGATAACAAAAAAACGTTTTATCGTCAAAAGGTGGGGAGGGAAATTGGATAACTAAAAAGTGTTTATCGGTTGGAAAATACCACCTCAACTGATGTTCTACGAAAAGTGTCCGATTGCTGGAGTATATACTCTATATGGATCACAATATAGGGTTCTTGAATTTGGCAAATTTCCAAAGTCACAAGTCGCAATGTATGCTTGCTATCAATAGTAATGAAATTAATTGAACTTGATGAACTTGAACTTGACTCTTCACATATCAAAAATGGGCAGGGCTTTTCATTGATAAATAAAAAGAGTTAGAGACGTCTAACGTTGATTTGGAGCTAATTCAGATTATATTTGAGCCAGAAGATATTATTCATTGGTCACTAGTTGGACTTTCAACAGTCCATATGTAATTTCTTTGAATTATTTGATGGTTTCCTTCGCCATCGAACATCTAGAATTCAATTTATTGATTGCACTATTAAGGCGAGGATAGCAAACATGGGTCGCATTCAATATTGCAAACTATCTCAACGCATTAGGAAAGGCAAATGAAGAATGGTTATTGTTCGTTCTAAAATCATATTTCAAAACTATTCGGTTTTTTTAGCGCTCCGCCAAGAAAAGAATAGCCATGATTAGCATTTCAAACACTCACCTCGACGAGAAAATACTCGTACTGCCCGTCGTCGTCGTCGTTGTCGTCCGCATGTGCAACCGCCCCGCTCCCGGCAGCCCCATCAGCCCCCTCCCCACCAGTCCCGATCCACCGGTGCACCTTCCGCCACCACCAGCCGATCCGCCACTCGCCGCCATTCCGCCACCACCTCCATACCGACTGCCACTCGTCAAACTACCCGCACTGCCACCAGCCGCACTGCCGCCATACCGCCGCGTCTTCGCCCTCAGCAGACAGTACACCGCAACCACAATGGCCACTAGAAAGATCAGCCCCAGGATGCAAAAGGCCAGCGCCAGACGCGACGTCGACATGCACAGAATCCCATCGGCATTCGCTCGCTGCCGGGCGCGAGGCTCGTACTCATCCGCGGTCGTCACATTGGCCAGTCCGAGGCCACCGCCGCCACCGCCACCAGCGCCCAACATCGAACCGCTGGTGGTGGTCGTCGTCGATCGGCCACCATTCAGCGCTCGCATCCGATCCAGATCGATCTTCGGCGCGGTGACGGTCAGCGAGTTGAACACCTCGATGCGCGCCAAATGGCCGTCGGCGCCCAGCACGAAGGGGGCGCCGGTGGCGCAATCGACGCTGGGGCATTGGCCTCGGCACAGCTGGACGCCGCAGCTGAGGTGCAGGCGCTCGCGATCGGGGAACTTGAAGGCGGCAAAGGTGGCGGTGAAGAGCTTCTCGACCAGGTCGTCGGCGTGCGGCTTGGACCAGCCGTCGTCCATGGGACGGAGGCGCGTGAAGAGGGCGGGCATTACCTGGAGGAGTGGGAGTGGTTGGTGGGAGGGAATTGGGATTAGCTTATCATTCGATGTCATGTGGACTTGTGCAGCTGGTCTCAAAATTTCGATATTAGACTTAATTGACTTTTGTAGCACGAGACTAGCACTAGACACTTATCGCCTCACAGTTTGTGGAATGGTTAATTCTTTGCAGACGTGGAACGTGAGTATTTAATAAAGCAAATGTTATATCTTGTTATTTTGCATCCTCTGAAGAAATTTCTTTTTTCCTATTCTTCCTGCTGTCGACTTTCCACGTATCGCCAATTGAAATCCGTTGCAAAATGCATCATTTCATCGACATTTTAAGCAGTGTGCTTGCAACTATCTTTTAATAGTTTGGAAAATAGTTGAATGTTGAATATAAAGGTCTCACCTTTCAATGATGTATAACATGGCCAACTATACCATCAAACGAACCCAACAACGTCTGGTTAACCAAATCCCAATCTCAAACGATCTACTGATATTATATTTGTTTTGGGTACTCGACGCCATCATCAATGAATGTCGATAACAAAAAATCCATTCTACGATATTGATTCCCTAATCACCCTAAAATACCTCTTTTCGGACTTTTCGGGGTATCGAAATCTGGATAGTCCTGATGGATCAACTGAAACCAACGAGCCATCCTCCGATTATTATGCTTTACATAATGCATTCATTACATTTGGTTCCGTAGATTTAGCATGATGATTGTTCAAATTAAGTGGCGAAGATTTTTATTTATAGAGAACAAATTTAGAGAAGAGATGAAGATTTTCCAGTCGATTCCAAACAACCTTGTCAACGCCTTTTGTCCTTCTTTGGTAGTGGCAGGTTTATAAAAGTACACAAATTATTTCTAAACGGTTCATTT
>JANTBZ010051525.1:0-10300 GCA_024741255.1 Exechia fusca | reverse complement strand
TCAATCAACAAGCGCACTGGCGGCTGGCGCTTGTGCATCTGATTAGTGTAGACTGCCTTTCGCATGCCGCCACCGCACCGCAGCAGCAGCAGCCATTGCATATGATTAGACACATTAGTGTCGGGTGGTTTGTTGCGGCAAAGATTCACAGCTTTTGCTCAACCATGGCGTCTCAGCAAACGGCGGCTGCAGCCAGGCAAGCAGGTCTTTGACCTAATAGCTGGCAGACAATTGCGAATAATGCAAGAGGCGAATCGAGCGCCAAATGACATGAAATTATCCGAGAATGTGTAACTGATTGCATTGCATTCGTCAGCACACCGAGTACACGACACGTCACTCGATAAGTCGGTGGAATACACATATATCTTCTAGTGCACATAGCTCCGATTTCACTGAAAAATTCGTTTTGAATAAAAGTCATTTTTACACCCAGGAGAAGACAAAATGTGAGACCACCTATAGGCGGATTTGTTCATTTAGCTCAGACGCACATGTTATTGTTGTTGTTACGCATATGTTTGCACAAAAGGCGTTTCTGCCTTACAATCTCAAAACCAATCCCAACATTCTTGTATTCTTTTAAATTCACATTAAGACCTAATGTCGGAAAAAATGTCGGACACGACCGCAGGGCTGCCCCACGACATTTTGGGGTTTCAATCAGCTATAAACAACAACATAAATAGCTCGAGAAAATGTCAAGGTGCTCGAACTTGAGTTCATAAAGTAAGGACCGCCTGTAGGCTGACTTGTACACTAGAGAGTTGATAGCGAAAGTGCATTGCTGGTCTGATTTTGAAAAATATATTCAATCCGAAACGTTTCACGTTCTGAAGACTCAATGTCATCCGGACTTATCGAGCGTTGTGCTACACCAGCACTTGGTGTACAACAGTACTATATCGATCGTCGGTCATATGGGTTCGTTCCACATTGCGCGAGTCTCGCGCGGTGTCACCGACATATCGATTACGATCGTGTAAGCACGTTGTGTCGTCACAAATTCGTTTCGACGCAAACGCAAACGCGTTGTCGTAGGCGCGAATTATGCAAAGCCAAAACCTCCGCGGGCCCTGCGGATCGGATGTGCCGGATGTGTACCACGTACCACGCAAATCACACCCACCAGCGTTATATTCAGGGTGTGTGTGTTTGTGAGATCGCAACATCACTGCACGACTGTTGTTTGATTTGCTGGCCGAGATTTTGATACTTCGTGTCGCTGTGCGTGCGTATGTTGACCTTCACTCATGCGTTTCGGCACACGGCGGCTGCGCGTGGTAATGTAATCGAAACGGTGATGTCATGTGGCGCACGCCCACGAGTTTTACCTCTGAATTTTGAACTCTGCGAAACGGCGTCGACGACGAGAAACCACCAATGTTGGCATGTTAAAGCGATACATTCGGCATGTTTTCTGCTGGCGCATCGTGCTCGTGCGCGCCATCATGCGAAACACGAGCATGCCAACACGAGAACCAACGTCTTCGTCTCCATCGTCTTCGTCGTCATCGTTGTCTCGACAGCGAGCGCGGTTCCGCACTTTAACTCGGTGCGTGCGACGCTCTCCGCATTGTCTTCACGACGCAAGCCATCTTCAGCGTCCAACATGCGGCAACCGCTCGGCCGCTTCGCACGGTTGACCGCCGAATTTCGTATTCATTAGATTGAAGCCGGGCGGTGTTGCCGGCGCGCTCGTTTTGCTTTCGCGAACAGCAGCCAGCACACGATTATGAGTGCTGACGAACATCAGCATGGAAAAAGCCCCCCGAAGGCATAGCATAACAATGTATATTAGGTGTACAACCATGTGCCCGCCGTTTTTGTATATCAGTCTCTAGCGGTCGTTCTGATGGTTGCAAATGGATTGAAATGGGCATACTGTAGTCTTGGGTATCTGTGAACATAATGGCATCAAAACATAGGTTCTTATCAGTTTGCATCACGAACTTACTAGTGAAATTAACAGAGGTGATCGTTACCGAACGAAATTGATGCGTTTGAGTCGACCACTGAACGAAAAGCGGAAACAATTGAATAAAAGACAGAATAAAGTCATTTTCCAGTATGAAAATGCTCGACACCTCATCGCAAATATGGTCCAAAATACTTTGGAAGACCGAAATGGGACATCTTAACCTCCCGCCGCTCCATGTGATTACTACTTGTCCCGATCGATGCCTTTAGGCCTCGCTGATGAGGATTTCCGTTTTCATGAAGGAGAGAAAAATTTGACTGTGTTATTCCGCTTGAAAAATAACCGGTTGTAACGCCGCGGAACTCGGATGCTACCAGAAAAAGGGTCAACGTTTTGAATAATAAATATGTAGCCATTTATCCACAATAAATTCTCAAAGTTTGACAAAAAAAAACGACGGGCGTAAGGTTGCACACCTAATAGTTCGCGAGTGTGGTCGGTTCGCTGGAACCAACGCTTGTTCGAGTTAGTTGTGGTTAATTGTTTCACAAAGGTACGCACAATTGTACGCAGAATTGCGCCAGGTTAACCTCTAGTAACACGTGCATCTCTTTCGCCTTCATGAACACACGAACACGCAAAGACGGCCAAGACCGCCAAGAACGTTATAATAATACGATATTAACATTGCAGTGCGTGTGTTGTTTATTACATGACGACATCACGTCACACACACACACGCACGCAAACACACAAGCAAACATGCGCAACAAGCCGCAGTGTAAATTCCATCAAACCGCAGGCGCGCAATGGTAATAATCGTGTGTGAGTGTGTGTGAGCGCCCCGTCAAATCCAGTCCCGCTCACGCATGTCCGCCGTCGTCCGCCGCCTTCGCATACTCGCACATATGACGAGCGAACGTGTTGTTGATGGCTTGATCGCTACCATATTCGTCGTACTTTTGTGTCGGCGTTCGGCGCGCGATCCCTCTCTCCCCATCCGCAATTCACGTTCGCATTCGGAACGCATACTCACACACGCACACACACCTGTGCGAATGCGCGGGCGTCGGCTGCACGCATACACGCACAAGCACACCAACAGATATGTTGCGCATTGCTGTGTGTATGCTGTGCTGTTTGTGTTGATACCTTTTGATGAATGAAAACCGCTTACGAGAGTGCCAGCAGCAAACAAACCAGCAGCGAGTTTTGCATCAACGTATGTAAATCGTGCGACGTGTGTTTGAGTTTATGGCCATCCACTCATTTATATGCAGAATCTGCGCTCGCAATCGCATGCGTGTGTGTGTGCGCGGTGTGAGCTGCGGTTTGCTCGAGCTGCAGCTCCACAGAGAGAGAGGGGGGAAATATATCAGCCACGAAAAATCGCAGTTAATTGTTTGTTTAGTTGGTAGCCGGTCGTCGTCGCGAACGGATCTGCGTACGAGTGTCCAAATCGAATTCAACAACACCACCTCCGAAGCATCTGCGACATTTCGATCGCGACGCGCGCGTTTTCCCGTAATTCCGTTTTGTGTGCAGTGCAGTGGTAAAGTGGAGATGTGTCTGCATTGAACTTCGATTTCGAAGCGTTTTGATCGTGCCGATCGCGCGATCGTTTCCGCGTGTGTGCACAGTTCTAGATCTAGCGAATTTCTTAATGGGGAAAAGGGGGGCCATTGAACCGTTAAACTGATCAATCAATTGTAGTAAATATTTGTGAGCGCCGAATGATTGAATGTCGAGTGTAATGCTTGTGTGTGTACGTATGAAAACGTGAATGCCTTATTCGAACGATGACTGGATGAATGGTCGGCGTAATTCTGTGTGAGTGTGTATATCTGTGTGTACATTTGTGGCTTGCGGTTGAATGAATTGTAATTACTAACGTGCGATCCGTCATGCGGTGCATTCTTCACTATTCCACCAATCCCCAGCAGTGCTGTCTGAACTTGTTCTTGCCAATTGTGTATACGAAAACAAATCCGAATCAGAGTGATACGCACACGCACACACACACACACACGCGCGCACGGACACGTGAGACGTCGGTCCGACGTCTGCGGGCAGTCCAACGACCCAACACCCCAACATTTCAACGACCCACAAAACACACAACGACCACAACGAACAGCGATTAGAACTATGTACAAAATCGACGATGAATTTCGACCGCGCGGTCGCGTCTTCATGAAGGCGACGCGCGAGAGCAGCACCAGCGATGGTCAGCAGCAGCACTCCGTCATCGAGCACCATGTTCAGCGCAATGTCGTCCCAGTACCGGTGCGCAAGTCCAGCCTGAAGAAGGGACCGGCGATCACGACGAATCTCGACGATCGTTCGATCCAGTTCCAGCACGAGGTGACGCACGAGAAGAGCGTCGAGGCGCTGATCACCGAGTATCCGCCGTCGGTGGCTTCGAGCTCGCATCACTCGCATCACCACCAATCGATGAGCAGCCTGACGCGCACCGGCAGCCTGACGCGCCGCGACAGCCGGGACAGCGGAAGCCGTGGCGACGGCATCCTCCGTCCCCGGTCGCCCAGCGCCGGCTATGACATGCCCGACGGAGTGCACAGCACCTCGTCGTCCACGATCCAATCGTTGCAGGAGATCACGCGCAACAAACGCGTGGCGACCGAGATTCTGGGCAGCAGCTACGAATCGAAGAAGCTGTCGCAGCGAGCGGCCGATGGCCATCGCCGGATCACGACGCATGTGGTGCGGAAGGTTACGACACTGAGCCGCGCGGAGGAGCAGGCGCATGCACGGGATTTGATGCAGAGTGCGCAGCATAATAGGACGGAGGAGTTTGGCTACATGACGACGCAGGCGATTGAGCCGGCGGGAAGGCCGAAGGTAGTGGGAATGGGGATGCGGGATATCTTAATAAGCAACAACAACAACAAAAGCTGTGACGTTGTTCTAAGATAGGGATAGGAAATTATTGACTTGAAGAACTCCGTTTCGAACTGATCTACCAACCAAATCCGCGTCCGAAGGTATAGTCGATGGGGATGACAAGATTCCGTAACCAACAACAACAAAAATGTCTGTCACGTTAGTCTGAGTTAGGGATAGGATATTTAAGACTTCCAATAACACCGATTCTAACTGATCTTCCAACCAAATCCACAAACAACAACAACAACAACATTCTACAAATTTGTCATACTACCTTCCATCAGGTCTGTGTGTGTTTGTGTGGGTTGAAAGTGTGTGTTGTCGTGTCCAATGTCAATTGCACTCGATTCAGTCACCCTTGAGATCGCATATGATTAATCTGCAATACACAATTCTGGTTCTACCCACGATCGCGTCGAGATCCGATGAATATGTGTTTGTTTGTGTGTGTACATGTACCTCCGCCCAATCATATATAATTCACCGCAAATTAGATCGATCCGAACACGACAATTCGATTTGATCTGTTGCGCAATGAGACGATGACCGTTTTTGGCATTTGTAGATCACTTCGAGAAGCATAACATATGTTCGTCGACACCCACCAACCACGCACACATACCAACACACACCCACATCTCAGCTGAGAGACGCCAACAAACACTTACGGCGCGATAATTGCGTGTGAGTGCGCGTGCGATGCTTCTAGATTTATGTGGCCACAATATGCATGTAATTGGATGTTTTCACATACACAAACGACCCACGTTTGGGTGCTTAGCGGCTTGATGAATCAATTACAATCGATCGGAACTACCGTGCTGAATACCCGAAGTATCGGGTCTGTTGGATCTGATTCGAGCATATGTGTAACGCAGATCGTGGTGGAATTACGAGCAGCGATCGCCGATCGGTTTACAATTGCCGTAATAACAATAATACTCTATGTTGTACCATATGTTGAATGTTGTCTCTATTGTCTGCTCGATTACATCATTCGAATACGCACGCCGCGCACTTGTCATGCGTGATATTCAGGCGCATGCAAACGCGCCGGTCGACGACGATTGGCCATTTATGGCCACATAATGTTGTGTGGTATATTTACCTGCGGATGCGCCCGATCGCAACTACAATATGAGACCTGTATGTGACATGTGTCGATGGCTTGTTGCCGTATAAATCACGACGAAACAATGCACTTGTTGCTAATGTATTGGAATTGTGGACAACAGCTGATCGAAGTTCGAGTATCAATCGTTGTCTGAGTATCAATCGAATTAAGTGCTCTCCTTCGATCGAAACGATACGATTTGTGCAATATGCACTTGATTACGAAGTTACTCGCCAGTCAGTCAAAGTCTGCCCACATGTGACATGAATATATGGTAATTTCTCTCTGCATGAAGTGGTATTTCACGTAAGAAAAAAGTCATGCTGGTCCGCGCTCGTTGTTCGTGTGGGCGACCAACACGACCGACAACATCACAAGCTGATCGTTGCTGTTCGCCAAAGTCAGGCGGTGATGTCATTGAATGCTGCTATTGACCCATATTCTCTGCCATTGGGTGAAGGTTTATTGTAATGATGACAGTAAAATATGAAATGCAGCAAAAACACATTTTGATGCATATGCTATTCAGATAAATTGCACCTGGTTGAACGGATGTTATTAGCGTAATACGTGTTTCAATATTTTACAAATTGATTTTTCGTCTCAATTGTACTTTATCGGTCGTTACAATTCGAGGCTGAAACATTGGAAGTTAGCAATTTTGACTAGATCAATGTGGTTTCTTGCGCATCTTATCGATATCATTTGGAAACTCTAGATCATTATCATCAACTACATCCATTGTCCCTATAGATCGTTGTTTCAAATCCGGCTCAAAGGACCAAATGTTCGCCTTGATACTGAAAGTTACTTGAAGCATTTGCTATTCTGATAAAATGCATCCGGATGTTATTAGAGGAATATACTTGTTTCGTGGATATGGAGTAAACGCTTAATATTTTAAAAATCGATTTTTCGTTTCAATTGTACTCTATTGGTTGTTACTATTGGAGGTCAATACATTGGAAGTTAGCAATTTTGACTAGATCAATGAATTTTCTTGCGCATCTTATATATCCTCTGGAACTTCTAGATCATCATCATTATACGCTATACTTCGCTGGTTCAAATCCGGCTCGAAGGACCAAATGTACGCCTTGAAACTCTACCATCACGCAATCCTTCCAGTGCTAACTATCCATCTTGCCTTTTCCTCCCACCTCACCCTCCGCAGATCTCCGACATCGTCGTCGGCCAGGAGGACCTCACCGCGCGCGAGGCGCTGCTGCGCTGGGCGCGCCGCTCCACCACCCGCTATCCCGGCGTGCGCGTCAACGACTTCACCGGCTCGTGGCGCGACGGACTCGCCTTCTCGGCGCTGATCCACCGCAACCGGCCCGATCTGCTTGACTGGCGAAAGGCACGATCGGCGCGGCCGCGCGATCGGCTCGAGTCCGCGTTCCACGCGGTCGAGAAGGAGTACGGCGTCACGCGGCTGTTGGACCCGGAGGGTAAGTAGTCGAAGACCTTGACTTATATTATCTATCAAAAATCGCGACTGTCTGTCTGCTGCGAATCTGTTTTCTGTGACACTTCGCTGCACCGGCGATGCGCTCAATTATCTTCGCCACCACCAAACACAATGCACAGACGCGAGCTGACGAATTTCGCGCGCGCATTCTCCAAAGTGTTCATGAATTTATGACGTGTGTCGTCGTGCGTTATGGTGCGCCCATTGTCTGTGCCAAATCACCAGCGCATGTGCAAATTGCGAGCGAAAAATCGCGCGCGCACGACGACAGAGAAATCCACCCGAGCGCAACCATCAGCACATGATCACTAATACTCATCATAACACACGAACAGATGTCGACACCGCCGAACCCGACGAGAAGTCCCTCATCACCTACATCAGCTCTCTGTACGATGTGTTCCCCGAACCACCATCATTCCATCCGCTGTACGACCTGGACTCGCAGCGTCGCGTCCACGAGTACAAGGAACTCGCCCAGAAGCTGGTCTACTGGTGCCGCGAGAAAACCGCCCAGCTGCAGGAGCGCACCTTCCCGCCGACTCTGATCGAGCTGAAGCGCCTGCTGAGCGATTGCCAGCGCTTCCGCTCCGATGAGGTGCCCCCGCAGCAGCGCCACAAGCAGGAGCTGTTCCGCACGTACAAGGAGCTGGAGAAGTACTTTGAAGCGATCGGCGAGGTGGAGGTGGAGCCCGAGTTGCGGCCCGAGGCTCTGGAGAAGCAGTGGTACCGGCTGCAGACGGCTCTGGCCGATCGGGATCATATTCTGCAGCAGGAGGTGGCGCGGATGGAGCATCTACAGCGATTGGCCGATAAGGTGCAGCGGGACTGCAAGCACACGGAGCAGCGCGTCGGGGAGTTGGAGCAGCGGCTGGTCGAGGACGTGAGGCGTGTGGAGCGGGTGCATCCGGCCGATGCGAAGGCGATTGTGGAGGCGTTGGATGCGGATATTCGGCAGGTGGAGCCGGTGCTGGTGGAGATGGGCGAGGTGTGCGGAGTGCTGAAGGAGGGGCGGTATCCGCAGGCGGGTGAATTGCAGAAGAAGTGAGTAGATTGAAAGCGGGGAGAATCGAGTAACAAGTAGGACAAGTAGGTCTATCTGAAAACCTGACTGATCGTAACCAACATAACCAAACATACAACTTCTACTCCGATCAGGGTCACCAAAATATACCGTTATTTGGTCTTGTGACTGATGAAAGATAAATCAACCGTACAAATAAATATGTAGTAGCGATAAATGAAAATCCGAAGTACAAACTAGCAAATAACGTTAATTACAACTTCTACTCCGATCAGGGTCACCAATCGTTAGTTCGTTATTGTGTCTTGTAACTGCTGTAAGACAAACAAGCCGTAGATAAAAATATATTCGATAAATCAAAATTCGAAGTACAAACTAGCAAATAACGCTGATTAGGTTCATCCCGAACTTCCATCGCAACCCACGCATCTAAACACCCCACTTCCCCAATCACCCAGGGTCACCAAACTGCACCAGCGCTGGTCGGCGCTGCGCGCCACATTCCACACCAATCTGGTGCAGAAGCTCTCCGGCCTCCGCTACCCCGTCCAGGAGACCACCGTCCACAAGCAGACGCGCACCGTCATCGAGGCGCGCACCGTCGACACCAATCCCTACTTCAAGGACCTGCAGGAGTACACCGAATGGTGCCAGCAGAAGCTGCGCCAGCTGCAGGCCGCCGATTACGGCAGCGACTTCCCGTCGGTGCGCGCCGAACTGGAGCGCCACCAGCAGGAGCATCGCACCATCGACAAGTTCCACGCCAAGGTGGTGCATTGCGAGCGCCAGCAGCAGAACTTCGCTGGCGATGAGCTGCAGCTGTACCAGCAGCGCCTGTCGGCGCTGCAGAAACTGTACGCGGAGCTGCTGTCGACGTCGACGAAGCGACTGGCTGATTTGGATGCGCTGCAGGAGTTTCTGTCGGCGGCGGCTGCGGAGCTGCAGTGGCTGAACGATCGGGAGCAGGTGGAGGTGAGCAGGGATTGGGCGGCGAAGGATCTGGATTTGGCGGCGATTCATCGGTACTATGAGGTGAGTGCGAATGAAGTTGGAGGTTGGAAACGACAATACCCGCCATTTTCCGAGAAACAATTAAAAGGAAAAGGTCCACCTATCTTTTCTGATGATCTTCAACAATCTAAGAAGAAGAAGATTATTGTTGAAGACTTAGTAAGTGAATTCCGAAGATTGAAAATTAGCAAAGCTAATAACTTCGAAATTTTTAAGTTTTTTATCATCCAAGGCATATCCTAACGTGCTAACCTAATAGATTTAAGAAAAAAAACTTTTGCATGATATTTTCCCAGAAAAACACATTTAATCTTATACAAAACACGATTTTCAGATTTGTAAATTCTTCTAAAACTGCTTAGAAAGATGTCCATCATTGGTGACCATTCAACTGGCAATATTTTGATAATACTTTTACTCCTGCATCTATGCTATAAAGCGGGTTAAAATCAATTCATTTTCCAAACTTTGATATTCTCCAACACGTTAATCAATCCATAAAAATCTACATTTTGTCCACATTCGTTGGTTGCTGATTACTATCAGAAATGTAAGGTGTGACCTCTTTCCCTTTTGTGTAATATATTGATGGCCGAAATTGGTGATTTGTGTGCGATAAAAAAAGGGGAAAACACTGTGCTGTGGATTGCGTCTTACAATTTCAGTTTAATTTCAAGCGAACATACGGAGGAGGGGAGGAAGTGAGTATTTTACTATTGGCCATGTTAGTGTGTGTGTGTTCGTAAACCACAATCGAAATTTGCACGTGATACTATTTTCCTTTCGCGTTACGTGTTCGTTGTTATGATAGACAATCTTCAGTTTAGTGTTATATTCTCGTTGGTAGTTGGG
>JANTBZ010051514.1:0-10300 GCA_024741255.1 Exechia fusca | reverse complement strand
CCGTTGAAAGCTATGGAATTTCGAAATCGGTTGTAAATTTGATTTGAAATATTAGAGCGCAACGGGGTAATTATTGCCCAATTTCAGCAACCTTTTCTTCAAAAGTTTCCGAAATTGAATTATATTGAAAGTGGAAATAATGATCGATTGTCAAAAACATTAACATGTTTATATTGTTGGAACGGAGTTTCGAGAGTTCCCACTGTCTTTTGTCTAAAAATCCAGCTTTCAAAGAGCGATTTTTAGAGCCTTATTCTAAGTGTTAGCCGAGAATACCACAACCGATACAATTGGCATGCGTAAGTTATAGGGTTTTAAATTCTCGTTACGAATTATGCACTCTGTACATCGAATCGTAATTACTCGTCGGTCGAATGATGGTGAACTTTCCATTCATTCCAATATATTAGATTCTGATGGAAAATCTTGTTGACCGTCATCAGACGACTCGTTTCCTCATCTCCCTCTATCCATATATATCGAAACCCTCACAATATTTTGCAATATCGATAATATCGATATGCGTTTTAGTTTTCATCGTGAATCGCCGTGAATCGTCAACAAATGTCTAATAAATCTCTACAAATTACTTTGAAAACGATCGGAATCATTGTGAATATGCGAAACGTTCTCCAAACCACCGGAAATATCGTTTATCGATCGATCAAAAACAACTGCTATGGCACTGCCACATTTATTCATTGAAACGGGATATGAATCGAAAGTTGAAGTGTATGTTTTCATTATTATTATTATTATGGGACAAGAAAATTTAAATTGTAGTTTGATTCTCTGCTTAAGTGACAAAAAACACCATCACTATGCAACTCGATGGCATTGAATTCTCATTTGTTATCGAACAAACCTGGTATTATTGGGCTAGGTTAGCGGCATAACACACAACATACTTTGAATACGTGCAAATAATTCAGTATGCACAACACGCAATGTACGTTTGATTCTACATACCTTACCGGATTCATAGACACACGCGCAGAACACACACTCGCGCACGCGCACGTGCAATTTACCACAATTTTGTACGTCGTTAGCGCGTCGTGTGATCGTGTGTAGTAGTACACGGCTCAGCACGCACGCACGCACGCCCGCTCCATCCAACTTTCTTTGACTAATTTCCCCCGCTCCATCGCCAGCACACAAACATACTCATGTCGTCTTTGTTTCATTGTCTCGATCGTTCAGCCGAAACGGGCATCACACAGAAATGGCACAAGCTTCGTCGTCGCTGCACCTCATTCAAAGTCATGTCGTCGTCGTCGTCGGCAGCCGCATCATCGTCATTGGCCTCAACGTCGTCAGCCACATCGTCGTCGTCGTCGTCGTCGTCGTCGACGGCTTCGTCGACGGCATCCGCGTCCGCATCGTCATCGTCGACGGCATCGGGGCCCACGTCGCTCGACTCGATCGCTTCAACCGCGACGGCCGGCGAGCCGCACAGCACATTCGTCTGTCCCGTCGACGAGGTCGGATCGTCTGCCGCCGCCGCCGCCGCCGCTGCTGCTGATAGCACTACTGAAATGTCACGCCCACACACCGTACGTCTGCTACCGCCCCATCATCATCACCACCATCACCATCACCACCATCACCTTCAGCAGCAGCAGCAGCAGTATGCTGCTCATCAAACACCGCCGCCTCCGCTGATGCGACGCCAGCAGCAGCAGCAGCATCTGCCTCAGCATTACACCTCAACACCGCAGCAACAAGCACACGCCAAACTGCTGCAGCTGCAGCTGCAGCATCAGCAACTGCATCAGCAGCCACCACATTACGCTCATCCACAACAACGGAATCCGCTGCCGCTGCCGCCGCGACCGCGATCCCAGAACCTGTGGCGCTCGGCGGTGCTGCACGCCGACGATCCAACGGTGCCGCCGTTCGACTACGACTTCAACGACGCCCAGCTGCTGATCGACGCGGCCGCCGCCGGCGCCGACCTGGACCTGGTGCGTCGCATTCCGCTGCCGCACGAGTACTGGGGCCACCAGTCGATGTGCGCCCGTCCGAAGCGCAACAGCAGCCAGCACCATCACACGCGCAGCGCCCGCGATCTCGACTGGGAGCAGCATCATCCGGCGCAGGACACCGTCGACGACGCCGCCATGTACTACGATCCGCCACTGCCGCCGCGCTTTGCCAAGCGGCCCGCCGATCGCTTGCAGTACTACGATGCCGCCAACGACGCCGGCACAGGCGATGGCAGCGTCGGTGCCCATCAGTTGTTGCTACCACAGGCCGGCGATGCGCTCAACGCGACCAGCAGCACAGCGACGCCGTCAGCACTGCGCTTCCCCAGCCTCAAGTCGTTCAAGTCGGCCTCGATGCGGCTGCCCGGTCAGCGCACCTCCATTGCCGAGGTGCAGGCGCTGCTGCGCGTCAAGTTCAATCGCATCAACATCGGACTGCGCAAACGCCGCGCTCTGTCCGTGCAGGAGGTGTTCCAGCCGGCGCCCGCGTCTGCAAAGGCGGCCGAAGCGGCAGCCTCAGCGGAGCAGGCGGCTGCTGCAGCAATGGGCAACGCAGAGCGGCCGTCCCAGTTTTACGTGCCGTCGCCGCTGGTTGGCGATGATGCGGCGGCGGCGGAGGCGGCGGTAGCGCAGCCGCACAATAACAATAACTACAAGCACGACGTGGCATCGGCGGGTCCCGCATCGCTGCCGTATTACATCAACAGCGGCAGCAGCAGCGGCAGCAGCAGCGGCATTAACAAAGAACCAGCAGTAGCCGTTGATCGTGATTCACGGGCATCGACGCCAGCGGGCGGAACGCTACTGCGCCGATCGCACAGCAACAACTACCATCACACACCGCCGCCGCCGGCGAAGCAGAAGCACCAGCAGCAGCCGCAACAGAACTGCGTTGACCTTGGTCGCGATCCGCGCTCAACCGATTCGGCTGCGTTGCATCAGCAGCAGCAGCAAATGACGTCAACCCCGGCCGAAGTCGAATCGGCGCCGCGATTTCTGGTGGGCGGCAGCGTGACAACGACGACGGCCAAGACTGCGAACGCTGTGTCTGTCGCTCATCAGGCACCGCCGCCTTACACGCCGCGTCGTCCCAAATCGATCCTCGGACATACTGCGGCATCCGTCACTGCCTCGAAAGCCACCGCCATCGCCAGCGACGCACCCAAAATCCGCCTGCGTCCGCGCAGCCATTCACCTCTGAAAACGGTGAACGGTGACGCCGCCGCTTCGTTGGCAGCCGCTGCTGCTGCGACGAAGACGCGCAAAGCCAAGCGCGATTCGTTCGGCTTCTTCGAGCGCATCAATCGCATGATGGGCAATGGCAATGCGGGTGCGGCGGCGGCGGCGCTACCGCCTCCGCATAACAATGTGCGTGCCTCGATGCCCGCGTCCGGCTCGCCATCGGCGGCCAAGAACAACGGTACATCGACGACGACGACGACGACGAACAACGAGAACAGCAATCCGAATCGGAACAACAATAGAGCGCAATCGGCGTCGTCGTCGCCCATCAAGTCGCTGACCGCCGCATCGCCGACCAGCAAATTCCAGCTGAACAGCAAAAACTTCAAAAATCTGACGCTATCGCTGACGAGCGCCGGCGGCGGCGGCGGCGACACGGAATCACCGCCAACAGCGAGCAACAGCAGCACGTGCAATCAAAACCAACAGCGACCGGATATTTCGATGTTACGTGACCGGATACCCGGCAGCAAGCAGCCGCCGTTACAGCAGGTACGCTATTAGAGTGTGAGTGTGTGTGAGTGTGAGGGCATGCTGCGCATTACGCGCACCGTCGCGGTGTGGACGCGGTGTGATGGCTTTGTGTGTGTGTGTGTGTGTGTGCACACGCAAATGTGCGGTAATTTGATTTCCACGCCACCACCGCCGTCGGTTCTATGCTATATAACGAGTTGGGCGGTGTACTCGCGTAGCGCATTTCCGTACATGGGCACAGCAAGCATATTGCATCATGGAATCTGAATGATATAACACGCCGATCGAAAATCACAAATCATCGGCTGATTGCTGCCCACACGCATAGTGATCGCGTGCCGCGTGTCGCATCACAGCAACATCACGACGCTTCTTCGTGTTACTAATTGAAATGTGCTATATTTCGCGAGGCCAACGCACCTGCGAGCGCGATCGCCGTGCGTGTGATTTCATTAGTTCACGCGTGAGTGTTGTTTACCCGCACCCTCACGTGTCCATTCACCAGCACAGTTGATGCGAGTTCTCCGGCGTCCTATGCTGCTGTCTCATGTTGAAGGTGATCGCACGCGTGCGCACGCGATAAAATCCAATACGCATTGTGGGCGTCGGATTAAACACACGCGCCGAGCAGCTGAGTAAATATGTATATATGAGCATATGTAAATGAGACAACGTTCCGTAAACACAAACTCGTAATGTGTCAAAATCATGATGAACTCGTTAGGTTCGAACGCAGACGAGATAAGCACGCGCACACCGCATATCGGGTTCGATTAGATAATGCGCACTGCGTATATGAACACATTAGGTAACGCTTTAGTATAAATGTGTGACATATGTCGCGACCCTTTCTCACATGTCCGCACGCGCTGCTGCTAATGTTAGTTCACTCATATGCTATAGCGCTGTTGCATGCGCGGTTGTCCAAAAATAAGCCACAAACACTCGTAATCCCTCCACTGAGCGCGTCCATGCCGGAAGCATCAATTCCAATCGGCTCGGCCGGAACAGCGACAGCAGCAGCAGCAGCAAATAGCAACAATACGTCTTACTCAAGCTCTCTGTAGAGTGGCACTTGCAGCTTGCAGGCGAGAACGCATCAGGCAGGAATAGCTCATACGCAACGGAGACTCCCCCGAACTCCTCTCAATCCGCCGTCGGCGTCGATAAATCATGAAGCGACACACACGTGCATGCATGTGCGGTTTGCACGTCGAACAACTATATTTATTGTTCATGTTTGCCGGCGATAGGCTTTAAGCAAATAGACACACGTGCGGCGAGCGGCGGAGGGGAATTCGGTGTGCGATCGCGCGTCGCCACCAGTAACCACACACACACACATCTCCTCCCCGAACATGTGCGCGCTCACACGGCCAAAAGCGTATATTGCCTCGAGCATATCGCATGGAACTGAAGCAGCTGAACCACGCCTATGATTTACAGTGTCGTTCACCGTGAGCATATTACGTAAATATGGTGTGTGTCTGTGTTCCCGGCATAGTGTTGGCGGATTAGCATACGCACACAACAAACACGCGCACACACGCACGATTGTATATTCTATGTTACTGATTGAATTAAATTGCGTGCGTGCACGTGAGCTGTGTGTGTTCTGTGCGAACTGAAACGTTGTACTGTGCCCACAATTACGCAAGCTCGATCGATAGCTCCCGTACATGGACACGAGCATTCTCGATCCAGGCGGGCGTGCTAAGAAGTCGCGTTATGATGGAGGATCAAAGTTAATTTGTGGGAACCGATGTGAGTCAAGTTCACCGGGTTCTGAGCAATATACGATCGTGTGTGATTTTGCACTAGATTGCCGCCGACAAAGCGAGCATAACGAGCAGCGTTATTATGATTCCATCATGCGGCAAATTGGAGCGGTCACTTTGTCGGCGCAAACCGGTTTAAAATCGTATACACACACACACGCACACGCCGACATTGTCAATTATGATCTCGTGTTAAGTAATGATCGATCGATTGAGCAAATAGCACAACAGAACCAATAAAGTGTAGGTTTTTTGTTCTGACGAGGTTCGCTTCCACTACCAAAGTGGCAAAACAAATCCGAGAGAGCGTCAACGCCTGTCAGCAGTTTGAAATGTCCGCGTATCGCTCTGCCACACAGAACATGTGTCCCGCGGACACCTCTTTCGTGTTCTGTTTGCATTGATCGAATTACACATCCGCCCCGCCAGCATGAATACAATTTCATTACCAGCATGCAGCATACGAGATAGTTGGTTGTTTTGGACGAGTGATATGAGAAACAGGTTGAACCAACAGGTCGTCGATGCGCGATGCACGCGGAGCATGACATTCGCCGCCGCCTCATGTTGATGGGAACCACACGAACACACGTATGCTCGATCAACGATCGACGATTCACTCGCACGCCAACCCCAATCGATTGAAGGCGATTCCGTTCGGTTTCGATTATGACCGTCCCATCGTGCGCGTGCTGCGTGAAAAGACGCCGCTAATTTGACCAAAATATGTGCGTACAACATCAAAGATAATGATTTATTTAGGCTGTGGACGAACGAAGTTTTTTTTGTATCGTTTTTTTTTAAATATGTGTGTATGGCAAGTGTATGGCGAAGTGCCGACAAATTACACGATAACCCGTTTTGGGGGACCCGCACAAAGCAAGCGGACCTCAACCGAGCTCAAAGGCGAGTTGCCGCCGGCAATTCACTTCAGAACGACCACCGACATTGCCAATAAAATGTGGACGTGTTTATGTGCGATCGTGTCTGTGTGTGTGTGTCAATAAGGGTTGCACCATGTGCACAAAACCTGCCGCACGAAACCGTTTTGTATCGTGAGTCGTGCGTCAGTTATCGGATCGATCGAACGTCGACAACACGACAACGTCAAAACGGCCAGGCGACGACAAATAGATCGCGCGAATATCAAACACTCCATATAAAGCAGCACTTTTTGAGTGTTATGCTGCGCTTCTGGCCGCCTTCTCAAAGTGGTTTGCATTTTGACGAGAACCTGTTCGCATGTGACGAATTGCCGAAGTCGTTTCGGAGGCAGGTTTTGGCTCGCGTGCCGGCTGCCGGCGCACATGGGCGCCGACATGATTAAATCAGAATTGCGTCGTTATGAAAATGTACATGCAAGACATTTCAACATAAGTATGCACGCACTCAGCTCATAAATCCGTCATGATTTATTCTCTGTTGAATTGCATTGCGCGCAGAACAGCTCTTCATTAAAATTGATCGAGCCTTGTATATTTGCGCACACATCTCGAAAGTGAATACATTGTATGGGTTGGCGTGTGTGCGGGTTGGATGGATCGCATAAATGCAATTATAATCATTCGAGGGGGCAACCGGCGATCCATCAGCAGTCACAACATCAACGTTTGCTCGATACATTTGCTACTAGTTGTGGATGCTGATGCCGATGTAATATACAACCACTTCAAGCTACATATCAACAAATTATGTTGCGCATGCTGCTGCTCGCGGTGCGGTCAAAGTGATCCGAGCAGTTCCGTTCTAGAGAGCCGAGAGCCGCACGCACGGATAATTGCAGACCTCTAATGTAATGGTAGACAATTATAGATACACATATAGTACCTACATGCATGCTGAACGCCAATGTTATTCCGTAGATTGATTGCCTTTATCACGAAACCTCAGTATGTATATAGTAAACGCACACATGGTCGACTCTTGGCGTGGTCGCCGCGCGGTCGTCCATCAGAGGGGTAACAGCTCACAGCATACAACATATAGTCCGTACAATGCAGCATATTATGTGTGTGTGTGTGTGTGTGCACACGTACAGAGTGTTTCCGGTATATCCGCTAAACTGCGTGCGGTGTCGCGTGCGCACGCATGCGTGCACGATTGCTGCATGCGCTTCGACTGTCGTCTGCGTGAGCGCACAGCTGTCGGCCTTTGTTGAGCATGGGGATTGTGCATGGCCAGCATGAGCCAGCAGACCGTTTGTGTGTTCGACTTTGTGTTTGCGTATGTCACGATCGCGCGATGTGTATCAATTTATAGAATTTGCGAAGGGATTTTCCACACAACGCATCGATTGTCTACACTGCAATTTGGCTAACAACATGTTTTTTTCGCATCGCGTTTTTTTGTATTTCTAGTCGGCCGAGCATATTGCCGTCAAATCGACAGCCAACGGCAGCGAAGCGGAACGCCGAAATGAGGATGACCTGACCGAGGAGGAAGAGAGTAAATTCTGCACGCTGCCGCGGAGTTGCAATCGGTTCACCATTCGTCAGGTATGCGCAAAAATGCTCCCGATTTGACGCAGAACGCATACAGTAACATATTTGTGGTATTTAGGCTCGTTTCACCAAGGGACCCGGGACGAAAGTGCTGGGCTTCTCTATTGTCGGCGGAGTTGATTCGCCGAAGGGTTCGATGGGCATCTACGTGAAGACCGTCTATCCGAATGGACAGGCCGCCGAGAAGGGTTCGGTCAAAGCGGGTAAGTGTTAACATAACGGAAACAACAAACTGTTGCGCAGATATTTGAATATTTCATTCATTTCTCCGCAGGTGACGAAATTCTGTCAGTCAACGGTCAAGCACTTCAGGGTCTGAAGCACATCGAAGCCACACAGTTGTTCAAGTCGTTCAAAACGGGCGACATGCTGATTCTGCTGGGTCGCAGGCTTCCGAAATCGGCGTCACCGCCGCCAACAGCCGATGCGCAATAAATCAACGTGATAACAAATAACCACTTTCATCTCATCTCTCACTCTCTCTCTACGAACAATCACAAAATATGAAATATGTAATCAACCTACGATAAAAAACCAAAGTAATACACCATTAACACGAGAGACACCTGGATGTGTGCATATATATATTTACTACGACAAAGACAACGAGGACAAAAACTGGTGCAAATATTTATGTAAATGTTTCGGTTTTATTCAAATGAAGAGTTAAAAGTTAAACGTACACACTGGAATTTATAAACATGTTGGAGTATATTGTACGTACACACACATACAATTTAAAAGTAATCCTAATATCATACCTATGTAAATGAAATACAATTATGTTCTGAAGAAAAACATTGGTAATGTTGCGTTTCAGTTCTCCCAGCGGCGTGACTAGACTAAAGGTATTGACGATTGATTCAATAAAGCTAAAATTATAGTCTGAATTATTTTTATTATAATGTTTCTACTATACCTACGGAAATCGAAAATCAACTTGTCTATCTGAGGCTATTGATTTGGAGTTTAGAAACATCTGTAGATAAATTCGAACTCCAATTTGTCATTCAAACGTGAATTGTTCGAGCTTCAGATCCAGAACAATCCAATTAAAAACGAATAAATGATTTATTATTGAAATTTCGTGAGTAGACACGTGAATTGAACACTCCGAAATGACGCCCGGCCATATCGTCTCTCAATACTTCAACTTGATCTCATTCACATACAAAAACACCACTACTCCGCACAGCGCAAACATATATCCACTCACAATGGCCACCGCCGCCAAATCGCCGACCAGCAGCGTCTGGCAGCCCATATTCACGGCGCCCGTCATAACGTTCGCCACCAGGAAGAAGGCCAGCCCATTGTAGTTGATGGCCGCCAGAATGACGGGCGCCCAACGGCCCACCTTCTCCGTCTGCTCCAGCTCCTCCTCGGCGCTGTCGCCCACGCGGCCGCGCGGCCGCCAAAACACCAGACAATGGTAGAAGATCTCGAGCAGCATGAAGGCGACGGTCATGGCGCCGGCGATGAAAAGCACCCACAGCACGTACGCCAGATCGGCCAGCCGACGGGACACGCCGAACGTGCGCTCGCAGTCCCACGCCAGCTTCGCCACGCACAGCGTGGCTAGCGCGATCCAGCGGACGCGCTTCAAGAGTTGTGCGGCCGTACAGAGAGTCGGAGCGGAGTCTCCGCTTTCCGAAGATGCCGTCGTCGTCGTTGCGTCAGACGCATCTGCATTTTCGCCTACAGTGTTACAAAATAAATATTTAATTACAAGAGCAAGAGCAATGAACACAAGGCAAATATCAGTATATTGATCTCCATAGACAGGGAGTTGCGGTAAAATTCGGAGACAATTTTATTTATATTTCCAGTTGATCTATACGACCCAGAATGGTCGAGATAAGCATTACAAATATGAACCTTCATACGTATTTGTATGGTAAAACGTACAACCGTATACCATTGGCTGGTATTTTATGCACTACTATTGATGATTTCGTCCGAAATATAATATTGAGCCAAAACCAATAATTTATTATTCATTTTGTGAATTTATGCCATTGCCGGTTTTGGAAATATTTTCGTTGTTTTGTTGTCAATAACATGTTTCAAATTCAACTGGCTTTAAACAAAATATATTGATTTAACACCTGCTATGACGAAAGACAACAAAAAAATACTCGCTTCAAATACGAAATTTCTTATGTCTTTAGGTTTTTCCATGGAAAAACATACAAAAAAATTCACAAAAAATAATATTAGGCGTACAACCTTGCTCCCGCCGTTTTTGTATATCAGTCTCTAGCAGTCGTTCTGATCGATGAAAATTGATAAAAATCGGCATACATCAGGCTCGGGT
>JANTBZ010051503.1:0-10302 GCA_024741255.1 Exechia fusca | reverse complement strand
CCTACCGAAAGTCCAAAGTTCAAAGCTCAATCAAAGCCATTCGATGTGAATGTGCTTCGACTGGTTTCGAACCCTGGGCCTCCCGCACCGTAGTCGCACTGTGTTACCACTTTGCTATCGGGCTCGCTGTCCACTTGAAAGTAGACAAATAAACGAGCAAAACGATGCAGTTTAGTCAAATCGGACGACGATAACTATATTATATAAAGCATTGAGAAGAAGGCATAAGTAATAATAGAAAGCTATATGCTCAACCTTATATATCGATATTTGTAACAGACCTACGCGCGACTGCATGCGGTCATCATCAGATACACTCGCGCGTTCGCCGTTCGCCACTGTTTTCAGCACCGCGAGCGAATATTCGCCAGGATCAGTCGCGCAGTTGCGCGATGCGCTCGTGCATCGGCATCGCATCGTCATATTGATGCCTCACGAGTTTCGTCGTCGCCGTCGCGGTTGCGGGAGAATCGGCGGCAGCGCCGGCAGTGTGCGAGTGCGCGCGCGCGTGTGTGTGTGTGTGTGTTGGTGTGTCGGTGTGTTGCAGCGATTTGCCTTGCTCCGCGCAGATAGGGAGTCGAATCAAGATTTACTCGTTCGAATAATGTGCAAAAGCAGCGGGATTGCACCATAAATATACATGCCATAGCATGTGTATGTGTGCGAGTGTGTGTGTATGTATATGTGTGTGTGTGTGTGCGCGTGAAGATATGCAAATTGTATGTATGAACATGTATGTATGCGCGTATGCCTTACTGCAGTCGGATATTTGTTCTGCTAACCGCGTTTAGCGAAAGTATACATATTTAGCACATTATAATATTTAGCATATTCATTCATTGAATCCGCGTGTGTTCTGTATTATGCGTGTATATGTTCTGTCTGCATTGTTGAATAGTATACAGCTTCTGCGTCAATTGGATGTCACACCGAGAGACAAACGCCGATCTTTGGAATTGAATAATAATTACGCACGTGTTCGATACTGCTCGCCGAAGTGGTTGAAAGTTAAATTTGTAATATCTATCTTTGGTATTGATCAATGATTGCGTTGAAGTATGCTTTTCGTGTAACGAAATTTGTAGGTAGATCATCTTCAAATTAGCATTTCTTTCCGTTGTTGAATAATCCTTTATTATGTATAGCTGAAAAACAACTGTGATTTCATATGCATATTACTGATATTCTGTTGCACTCCACATCTTTCGAAATGCAGGTTTTGAACCTACATTCTATATCGTTTGACATCGGATTTAATATTCAAATTGGATGGTTCTACAATCGGACTCTTTTCGTAAAGCATTTTCCTAGAGATCCTAATTTTTTTCCAAACAACGTTTGGAACGAACCTCATGAGTAAGATACTCGATTTGTCGAAGGGCAAGAATATTTGACCACGACTGAAAATTAACATTAACAAATACTGCCAACACTTTTGATATGTTGGAATAATTCAATCATTAGCGTTGTGTTTGCGCTATAAATTCGTGCATGCATATTATCAGTTTAGCGACTACGACTGTCTACTTTATATAGAAACCATTACATTTATATAACTGTAATCATGCATGCTTTTGCTTTTACATGCTATTACGTATTATAATTCGTAAGAAGACCAAAACAATCATCAAAACTCAACACGCTTATCGGTATATCATGTTCTGAACATCGAACATCACGTAGTGCACAAAGATAATGTATAATAATTTTGTCTCTGTAATCATTATTATATTGTGTGTGTGTGTGTGTGTGTGTGTGTGTATGTGTGTGAGTGTGTATGTGTGTGTGCGTTTAATGGTGAATGAAATAGCCATTCTGTCCGCGTGCGTATCGAAGTATGCATGGCCATTTGCACATAGCCTGCGGCATCACATAATTATTATTACCAACGTCGCGTAATCGTTGTCAAGTGCATCAACAAATCTCTGTGGGCCGTTGAATGTGTCACCTCACAAACGGGAACAAGAATATATGATTTCATTATTTTTCTTCTCAATCTCAACTCCTAACGTACCGTATAACAAAACCGTGGGCAAGGCGATTGGGGATAAGCCATTATTGAAAATTCCAAATTATCAATCGTCGATACAGTATAACCCGTATTTTTATGCATACGCCATTCAGGCTATTATGCCGCTGTTAACGCATGAATGAGAATGAGTGTGATGTACTTCAACAAACATTTATTTATACCACTTATGCCATGAAGGGCTCATACAGTCGTGTTCGATTATATTAAAGAGAGAATACGCGGGAATGTCTCACAAAGTCTGATTACAAAAACTTATTGTTCACCCATTTTCGCGAGGCCCGAGCTCCCACAACATTTATTTTTAGATGTTTTCAATTATTTTTGGGCTGAGGCGTTACGTGTCAAAACCTCTACGGTTGGTTATAGTAATATTGAGTGAAACGATTGATGTGTTTGGAATGGAAGCGACGATGCACCTTCTTCCACACTCTCGGCACAACTTGTTTGATGCCGACACGACGAAACGAACACTTTTTGAGAGCTCGGTTTTGTGGTCATCGATGTTTGATCTTAATGGGATCAATAACTTAGCCTCGGGGATCGGTGGGTATTCCGATCGCCACAACGATCACCATCACAGCAGCGTTGACGTTTGGTGGTGTTGGTGGAGGAATGCCGCTGAGAACAACACATAATTAAGCGCACAGCGCGCGCGCTTAGATTACCTAAACCGAGGAACTGGTTTTGGTTTTCAAAAACAACACAAAATAACGAAAATCGTTATATTTAGTTGGCAACTATATAGAGTATGGAATTACGTATATGCATAGACACGTATATATGCAAGACACACAATTCAGACGCACACATGTAGAATGTAGATACCAATTTAAGTCAAGCCCATCCAACATAATGCGTTTATAAACGCACGTATACATTCCAAGCAAGCGCCCACATTGTTAACGAATGAGTCTCAAGAATATGCGTTGATTGAATTGTGACACACTCTGAGCAAATTGCATGAATAACACATGGGTCATTAAGTCTACGGTCTGACAGATAAGGAACATTTTTTTAATTCCCTAAATTTTAATTTTAATATTTCATCTTGATACGTGTCAAAATCTCAAGACAATCCGACAACAAGTGTTCAAGTTATTAGGCGTCATAATGCAACAATGTTTGTTGTTTTGTTCATGGCGGTGGTTTGATTATTATTATTGTTGACATTTGCCAATATCAATTATATGGACACTTATTTTCAACTTCAACAGATCTCTAAAATATGCTCCTGGGAAGAAGACATAGCTCGAATTAAGAGGTGATAGCCAGAACTTGAGACCAAATACAAGACTTCTATAACTTGGAAATACATTCTCGGTTGGATTGACACAATTAGTTGAAAAAAACGCCGATAAAAAATGTTCCTTATGTGTCGTGCCGGAGACTGACCCATGTGTTGTCTATATAACATATACTCATCTGTTAGGTAACGCGCAACGTATATAATTTGTATTTGAAGTAAATGGTATAAATGTATACTTTTGAAGTAAATTATTATTGGTGGAATACAACAGTTATAAATCATATAAGATTATACATATGTACATGTGGTTCGTGTGACGCAGAGTACAAGTGATGCACATGCTCACACTGGAGCAGTCGTTATTTTCAATTGACTTCGCCATCTACAATGTCCGGACTGTAGCAGTGAACCACAATTGGTACTTCCGAAGATGCAGCGGAGATCTTTATTTGACACACATTCGCGTGATGTAGAATGCACTATGATGATGATGCATCATATATTGTTCAGTAGGTATTTCTATACATACGTTTTGTGATTACTTTATTAATATTAGTGGACTGCATGAATACAAAGTTGGGAATCCAGAGATTCTGAAGTTTTCTATTCCAGATAATCCCCAAATCCCATTTGATGAACATTTTTTTCAAGTATTTTACAAGGTGGCGCATATCCATCGCTTTTATTCATTGACATGCATTTCACATGGAACGTGACGGTTGAAACTAGTCCGATGTCATCCCGTTTCATGTACACCAACTTATATTCTTCCATTTCACAAATGTTAATAATCAAAAATGTACAACGGAAATCTATTCGAAGTACAAAATACAAAATACATACAGCTATTACATCCAAACTTTAAACCAAACCGTCTGAAAGTAGACAGGAAATCAATATAATGTAACTGCTCGGGCGACACAGATGGAGGTGTGAACGCGTCGACACTTAAAGTGGCATGCGGTGTGGGCGGTTAACTACATACATACATATCTTCGTTTCGATACCACACATAGGCTGCGCCTGTATTGTTCACACGTGCAATATGTGTGAGTGTGTTGGCGGCTAGATTTAGGTTTTTCACAACGCTGTGTTATTCACATATCGTCTTGCACCCACCTTCTGAAAATTGTGTTTTGTCTTCAACTCCAAATTTCGAAATGAACACTGATTTCATCATAGTATGTTTGACTCCTTCATGTCAATGCAAGGAACCACACATGTGCCCTGAAAAATACTACCCTAGATATAGATAGCTTTTTCGTATAGCTTTTTCGGGTCAACGATGGTTTTATCGCAAAATAAAATCGTATCCTGGTTGGAATGTATTTCTAAACAAAGACGCAGTAAGTACTTCGATCGTTGCAATGTTATTTTGCGATGAAACCAACGTTGGCGCCATACGAAAAAGCGAGAGTATTGAATCAATCGATTTGGGTTTTTTCTTTGTATCGGCCCAACATTCGGCCATCATTTGAGAATAAAGTTTAGATAAAAATTATTTATATTAATAATAGCTGTTTCAAAATGTTGTTCACATTTTTGCGGCTTTTCTTATTTCATGCAAATTCGATAGGCCGTGTCGGAAAAAGCTTCCGATTGAAGGGCCACACATTTTGAAACGACGTCAACACATGCCTATGGTTTATCGAGTCTAGCCGAGTGCCGGTAATTTATACAAAATGTGGTGAGGGAAATTGAATAACCAAAATTGGTTTAGTGTTTGAAAATCGTTTGGAAAATAGCAAGAGGTGTTCATCTACTCAGATACTATGCACATTAGAGTTCTATGCATGCTGTACGGCTTGAGCAATGACCGAAAGTCAACGTATCAATAAATTTTATGGCGAAGTTCATTTGATCTCAATTAACATTTGTTAATGCATCGACGACGTGTGGTCATTCGAGCGTGTGTGCTCGCGTCCGCATCGGTGCGACGACTCGACAGCAGCAGCAGCACGCGCGCAGAGCAACCGAACAAGATCGATCGTTCGCATGTGTGCAGGCACATCGTGCTCGCTGGCGCTGGCGCTAGCGACACACACACACACACACACACACCAGCTCTTCATCTGACATCGAGATCCAACAAGCTGTGCGTGAGGAAACGTACACACGTCGCGGCTGTGTCGGTATTACTTAATCAAACTTGTTATTATAACGGATAGTCATCGTTGGGTAAATACTTATCGTCGGAATCGACTTTAGGGCATGGGCATTGAAGGGCCCGGTGGGCTCACGTGACGAGACCCAGAGATATTTTGTTGAATGAAGTAAATTACTAGATGGTCATGGTCACCATATGCAAAAAAAAAATGTGTAAGCTCTTATTTACAGAACAATGTTTTTTTACATTGTAATGAATGGGAATGAAATTACGCTGACATCTTTTTTGTAAACAGTAGAATGATGTTCATTCAACAAAGTTGCATTTGTTAATTGGAATTTTCTGGCATGATTTAAGTTCACCCAACTAGTAGACTTAAATAGTAATACTTAGTATTAGTATTACAAAATAAAATAATCCTTCACTACACATTGAATTAGTAACTGAGATGAAACATTCAAGTAATAAGCAGTTCATAATTTCATTTGTTTCATTAACGCGATTCCAAACATCACATGTCATCATTGGGTCAATATAATCTGTACATCAATATAACTGTGCTTATACATGACGCATACATATACATACAATCGTTCAAAGCTTTCATTCAGGCATTCCAAGTCATACGGTCATTAGCATCTTGATATGATGAACAGGTTGAAATGCAACCATGCAATTCTAGACAATATACGCAAACACTTCCCCATGTACACGAAATTCGAATCGTTGTGGGACCGTGGTTTAGTTACGCGTGCGCTGCATATCCGATAAGATTGATGCACCGCGATCGGCACATGTGTGCTGGCCATGTGTGTGTATGTGTTTATATGTGTGTGTGTGTGTTTGTAGGGGTACGGTCGCACCGCCGAGTTGTCGCGTGGTTCACCAGAGAGATAACACAAGGTGCACAAACTCTTGAAAAAAAACCATAAATAAACACACACTAGTATCGAATGCGACAGCACACGAAAACTCTCACACAGCATCATTGCACCATTGAGAAAGAAACCCGTTTCTGTGTGTGTGTGTGTGGGAATAACGAACAAATTTCTATTCTCATACAGTCGACGACGACGACGACGAAACCTTTTGATATCAAACTCTATTTTATTCGAATGGCATGTGCGTGCATGTGCATGTGAGTATGCTTGCGATGTCAAACTGTGAAAAAGGACTCACCATACAGAAACACGCGCACGTTCATATCAATACGGGGGTGAATGCCGATCTTCGTCCTTTAGACGTGATTTGTTTCTCATCGGAAAAAATCAACCTGCAGCTATCTACTTGTTTTGATTCTCGATCATTCGTGCACATCTTACTTGTGACGATGTGTTGCATCTGTATCTGCTCCGTTGCGTTGGTTTGTTCTTATTTTCCAAGCAGATATTTCCACAATATGATTCGAACCGTTTGTCTTCACTACAAGTTTGTTTTTGCAACAATATCTCCATTGTGTGTTCAAGATGATTCAGTTCTGCTGGAGATGTTAGCGCCTCTCGGTGGAAGTAGGGATTTAAAATTGTTCTACGGATAGTTAGGTCACCTCTGCGGAAGAGTTAATCTGTTGATTGTTAGTTTGTGTCAGTTGATGCGTGTTATCGTCTTTTGTTGTATATTGTGATTCTCTTTTTTCGGGTGTGAAATGGTGATGCGAAATTGTAATGCAGTCCATTAACACCTGGTTCGAAGAGATGCGCTCGTGTTACAGTGACTGTCATAAGTATGAGAACAGGAACTACACACGACTTTATGTTTCAATCTGATGAGCTCGGAATCGGTTTATGTATTGGTCATCAGTCATCACCAAGGCCCGGAAGTTTAGAGAACTATGTTTCCTGTACATTATAGAGAACATTTGTAACCACGATTAAACACGTGATTCGGATAATCATTGTCAAATCAAGTTTAGTTCTAAGCGCGTTAAAGCAATCATTTCATGATCTTCTTTTATATTATTTTTTCTTGAAATATAATCAAGAAATTATTGTTTGTGAATTGTTTGTGAACAAGAGTATAACTCATTTTACAGTTTTAGCCACTTTTTTAGTCTCCTGGAACAAAATGTTTTAGGTATCATGTTCCGGGTTCCGGGCCTTGCTCATCACAAATTAGATGAACATTTTACATTGAATATATGTTTCGATTCTTCATATGCTTCGTATAGAGAAACAGATGAAGTGATATTGGTCTATTTTTATAGGGAACAATCTCGACATGCCTTTGTTCAAATGTCTGTTGTCTCGGTTATACTGTACAAAATTTCGCGGACTTCCTAAAATATGAATTATTTGGTTATTGTTATCTTGACGACACATACTTGAGACAGCTACTGTATGCGCACGAGAGTGTTCCGAACACGACCACTGTGTTCGTATGTGTGTGTAGTTTGTTCAAACAGTAGCGCAATGTTTGCGATAATTTCCACGCACACAGCACAGCACGAGTCCGTCGTGACGTTTCGATGATGCGGATCACACAATGCACACACAACACACACACACACACATACACACACACAGCAGGAGTGTGGCGTTCGTTCCGCTTTGAGCTCGCAATCACGCTGGTACTGTTCAAAGGTTCGGCCCACCTTTGCAATTGTGTCATCGGACATTATCTCTGTGTCGTCGTCGGAAAGTAATGCGAACGGAAGGACGTAACGTATTACTGTGAACCAAGCAGAGAGAAATTTGGCCGTCGTCAAATGCGTGAACGCGCGCGTGAAAACCGATACAGATTTATCATGCGCGGCGGATCCAACTTGCTGCCTGGCCTGCAAATGCGTAATCAACTCATCAATCAGAATCCATCAAATCGCTGGCAAACCGCATGTTCGACCACGAAACCGTGAAATGCGGCCCGCACGCGCTCTGACACATGTGGTGTAAACTAGGTGAAACCGTTTACAATACAGCCACACGTGCGCAATGCGCTCGCGCGCAGTGGGCGTGATTCCGCCACTGCGCCAGCCGCCGATTGATCAATCTTCATACTTTTGCAATTTATCCGCCCTCGGAGAGACGGACATGTGATAGCAGCAGAGCAC
This sequence comes from Exechia fusca, assembly GCA_024741255.1. Classification (NCBI taxonomy): domain Eukaryota; kingdom Metazoa; phylum Arthropoda; class Insecta; order Diptera; family Mycetophilidae; genus Exechia; species Exechia fusca. The sequence goes on along the minus strand of JANTBZ010051503.1, from coordinate 1,871 downwards.
ACAGAGAGAGAGAGAGGGCGCCGATATTGAAGACCGTGTTAAGTAACTATAGAAATTGGGCGCCAATTGGGATCGTTTACGACGACGAGTGCGTCGGGAAGAGTCTTCGTCCGATCACATTCTCAATATTTTACTTGGTCTGTAATTAATTAAAAAATAAAAATGAAGTAATTTCTTATTATTTTGTAATAATAATAATAATTAATTACAGAACCAACAACACAAAATAATAATAATAACTAATTACAATTTGCAGAATTTCAATTTAGGCGATTCACACAGAAAATAATGAGAAAATAATGAGAAAATAAAATAATAATTATTATTTTCCCAAAAATAAAAATTCAGGATTGAATTGAAGCGTTTTTTCAACAATTGCACTAGTTTGTGTCGTTTGTTTGATTTGCAGAAGTGGACTGGTCAAGAATATGTTTGGTTATTATCTAAGAAATGTCTGACTGACGAGTCTGACTTATAAATTATGAAGATACGTTTTTTGCACGTCAAATGCCGGTGAGGAGAAAAACACCCTCTGTATTCGCCACTGCTACTACATAGAAAAAGTATGATAATCATATTTGAATTTGCGGAATATGTTCTTTAAATATCTCGAAACTCAGTACAAGAATATGCAGAATATCGGAAGAATGCGTTTGAAAATGGCAACTGTTAAAAGTGTAGTTCCTATTTTGAATATGAATAATTCCTCACTGCTGAACAAAACATGCATTTCACGTTATCCGAAATGTTCACAAAAGTATTCAACATTTTCGAAATATGTATACAATTTAATTCTTTTTCATTTGAGTATGTTTTTCTAAGTCACTCCAGTGCTAAATTAGAGCCTCTCAACCAAACATGAAAACCCGAATTTTTGTTTGGAGGACAATGTTTGATTTCAATCTCGTATATGCGTATACTGAAATGAAAGAGAATACAATTGTGCACAATAAATGCATAATTAAAAAAAACTCGTTTGTATGTTTTATTAGTGCAATAATGGTTTCATATACGAACGGAGAGGTCTTTCTTGCTCAGCCTACGGTGAGATTTTTTCATAAACTTTTATTCTCATACGATAGATTTATGTTTGTTCAACAAAACTGCATCATTTGATTTTATTAAATTACCATAGCTCGATGTACAAACGGAAAAACGAAGATTTCAGTACATGGTTCAAACTTCAAATTTCGGTTCGTATAGGTAAACTCGATATCATCGTGTGTGTGTGTCTGTGTGTATGTGTGTGTGTGAAATGATGCAATGATGCTGGCCGGTTTGTACGACATCGCGCCAAGCGAGCGGCCAGCGATGCGCACCGCGTCCACATCATAATGAAAGCGTGCCGCAAGGTAACTGTCAAAATCGGGATTTCAGATTATAAACACTACGAATTTATACGTTTTTCGTCGGAGGCTATCAACGCAATACGACACAAATACTCAGCAGGCGCAAGCGTAGCACATACGCACATACACATACATACACACGCACCGATCTCTGCGGCATGTGTGTTAGCGTGTGTGCGAGGCTATAATAGTTACATTGACTATACACAGGTGCAAATCCCCCAAAATGCGTGTCTGAGTGTGTGTGTGTGTATTCCAAACGATCTGCACGTTGAACATACGACGAGACTAGCACAGAGAAACATAGAGGGAGAGATATACTACTTTGCGCCATTGAAGTTGGCGCGGCCTATTCGATATATACACCAAAACCTCCTATAACACGGTCTTTTAGAACACGGTCTAAAAAAAGTCCCCCGAAACCTTGTATAACACGGCCAAAATTTCTAAAACACGGTATTTTCCCCTAACTTTTCGAAGTTTTTTCTCTGATTTTCATGAAAAAAATCTAAATAATTTTTT
>JANTBZ010051492.1:0-10302 GCA_024741255.1 Exechia fusca | reverse complement strand
ATCAAAAATGTTGTTCCTTCCCTATTTCTTCCGATACTTATCAGCCCATGTAGTAAGCTCGAATCGCTTATATAAATGTGACCCCGGTATTGGCTGGTCGTCGATTAGTCGATCACTAAAATCTAAGGCGTAAATAAGGTCAAAGATTACCCGATTTAATAACGGAATTTGTGTTGTGTTAGCGATATTGAAACTTCTACCAGACGTTCGTTTCGTCCCCTAATAAACGTTTTAGTTTCCAAATATTATATTTTTATAGTCAGGCTTGGATTCTGTGTGGTTATCATTCATTCGATCTTTCACGACTTCCCTATTTTTCAGAAATTATTTGTAATTTTCGACTATGTTATGATCTTATTTCGTTCTTCATGAAAACGGAGAAAAAATGTCACGGAAATCGTTTGATGTTTCGATGAGTTATTCATATTCGACAACGGTCTTACTAAACTAACGAAATTCGTTTTGAAAAATGCTTGGTGTGCCTACCAGCGTCAACACACAATAGAGACTATTTTTATAATCGAATCGAGCAAAATTAAATTAGCATGTTTTGAAGAAAGACTAATCTAGAATATTTATTCGGTTTCATGTAGATATCTCTCTCAGGCTAGGCTGGACAAAATTCCAAAGTTGCTGGTCGATTATTCAACCAGCCAAAACAGCTTACAAACATTCAAACAATCCAAACATCTTACTTATCATCCGCCGGGTCGCGCTCCGGAATCGTGCCGCCCACCACCCAGACGCCCAGCTCAGCCGCCACCGCGGATAGCCCAGCCGTGGTCGGACCGCCCGGCACCGGTTCCGCATACTCGCTAAAGTACTTCGTTCCGTACGGCGAATTGAAGCACTCGGGCAGTGCGACCAGACGCGGTGGCGGCCGATCCGCCGGTGATTGGGTCACCGCACGCCGGATGGCGGCGCAGGCGCGGCTGACGTTGTCCGCCTTGTCGGCGCCGACGGCCAGCTGGACGGCGGCGAAGCGGAGGGCTGCCGGCGGAGGAGACGGAGGAGGAGGTGATGATGTTTGCATCGTTCGTTGCTGATTGTGGATATCTGAATGGAACGATACTCACTGTTCAACAGTTTGGTCATTTCGTGTGCGGTGCGACGAGCGGCTTGATTCTGAGGTGCTGTTATCGTTATTCTCGTTATCTCCTCTGATGGGACGAGAGATGGAAAAATAAACAAAGGAATATCAAATTGGCGAATATGCGCGGTGCGGTGTGTTATCAGCTGTGCTGGAAAGTGAATTGGAACGTTTGTTTGTGTAAATAAGAGTGATACAGGGTGGCGATGAAATAATTGGCACATACGGTAATTTGTAATTTATACGCAATCAAATGAAAACTCGTTCCATATATTTTCATGATTAATTTTGCTTCACATGGTATTTTTTCTTTCATAATATGATTCGCAAATTTGTATATTGTCAGAATCACAATAAAATGGCTCGGGATTGTAAGTACAAAATGGGATGGAAGAATCAACGTATCTTAACTCGTAGGTGGTTATACCCAAAGATTTTGTATGTAAAGATGAGACGAAGTTGAGTTAACACATAAGCATAGGGGCAATACAATCAAGCGAATAAATGACACTTCACATATACACACACGAATTTCACGCACACATATGCCAATCTCGCTCAGAGAGCGAAAGAAAACTCTGAGTATTTCTAGTACTCATCAGCAACAGGCAAGACTTTTATTCAGAGATTTTTTAGAATAATGTAGAAGAATGTTTATTGAACATAACTGCATAATTTCATTTTTTGGTGACTTACTTTTCATACAAAACTCAAAAGAAGCACATTTTCGTGTATGTTTAAAATTATTGAGCTAGACTAGTATGTGCATCATATCCTTGTAGCATACGTACACAACACACACACACACACATGCGCAACATCGCCCATTCGTCGTCGGACCATAGGGCGACACATAACAACGACGACGACGCACGGCGGCCACGACGAATGTCAACAACATTATCAACCGCCAGCGATCAATAATTCCGTCTCTGCTGCTGGCTGGCACTGTTTTGCGGCCTATGCAGACACACACACACACACACAGTCAGTCAGTCGCTGTGTCTGACCGAAACCACCTTGAATGTGCATGTGTGCGTGTGCGTATACACATAACAGACACACTCGCTGAACACCCTTTAGCACAACATAACAAATTCGCACACCGACTGCGGCGAGCATATGCATTTGCGGACATGGGGCGAGCAGCAGCGGCAGCAGCAGTAATTTGCATGCATGGGTGAAACGGGACTGCTCACACACACACACACGCACACTTCGCAACCACATCACAACCAAAGTGGTCGCACCGCAAATAAACCAGCAGCATGTTAATGCAAAGACACTCTGTAACTCGGTACGCAGAGCACAACGTGTTTGTGATTGCGCCAGTCGCGGCGAGCATCGAATGCATGCGCACGACGACGCGAGACACCTTTTCACGACGACGAAAACGATCACGAAGACAACGCCAACGCACCAAACGCGAACACGCGCAGCGCAGCGTGTCGCACAAAAAACGAGTCCGTCGCGTTGCTGCACACACTACATGCTCAACATGCACACACGCACATAAAATAACACGCACACTTTCACCACACGCGCGCGCGCGTTTCGCACTTCCGCCCAATCCATAACCGCATCGTCGTCAATTCGCTTCACGCATCCATATGCATCATCTCATTCGCTCGCTCCATCATACCTGACTTTGCCGCCGCAGAACTGACACTCGTCGCCCTGCCAGCCCTCCGCGCACACGCACGTCCCGTTCGCGCACACCCCGCCATTCTGGCAGCTCAGGTCGCCGCTGCAGCGCTGCGTCAGCGCCGCATCCACTGCCACCGATTCGCAGCCGCCGCCACCGACCGCGAGGCCGAAGGCGAGCAGCACGACGACGCTGGTGGCGGCCAGCCAGGTGGCGGCGGCAGCGCCGGAGGAGTGGCGTGCCGAGCGCTGGCGGTTGAGGCGAGACGAATGTGGCGGCGATGTTGTGCTGCTGGTTCGGAGTCGGGTGGCGCAGTCGTCTGCTGGAGACTCTGCTGACGGCGACATTTGCGGTTGAGCTGAGTGGTGGTTGGCGATTTTCCGCCGATGCAGTCGTTTGTTGGGTGGCTCGGATTGCATGGCGGCTATGCGGCTGTGATGTGTAGATGAAGGTTGATGCTGCTGCTGCTGCTGCTGCCGCTGTTGAGCCATGATTGTGATGCTAATGTGGTTGTGTGTCTCGTGTTGATGTGCCAGAGCAGAGCAGCGATTGTTGGGAGATTCCCACCCCCGGGACAATCAATGGGAATGCAGCGGATTGGCAGAGGTCAGAGGCTGATGAGGTTGTTTCGATGTGCAGCTTATGGGGATTGTGTGACCATCTTGTGGTGTTGTGGCTGTGACCGCATCTTCGTTGGCCGCTGCTGAATGTCGTGTGCGGATTTGGATGCGTTAATCGGACCAAGGCCTCTGTTATGCGGAGTGATTAGTACGCGCTCTAGGTGTATGTGTGTTTATCGGAGTGTGTATGTGTTTTCCTTGAGAACGCACAGATAAAACACAAATCACGTCGTGTGTTTTTTGTCACACGACGACGACGACGGCGCCGCCGCACCGACTGGATTATATACTTTTCACTTTCCACTGATGAGCTGCGGCGCTGTTTTCGATGTATCGATGGGCGCGGACACTCGTCGTCGTGGGCGCCACCGCAGGCGGATGGCGTGTTCGATTCGATTTTGCCAATAATCACAACACCCAGCAGAGCACACTGAACAGCAGCAGCAGCTACTGTGGAGGGCGGCGACGACGGCGGCTGGCGTCGTTGGGGTGCAAATTGTGTCCGCGAATTGTCTCTGCCTATATCATCTGTGTGTGTGTGTGTGTGTGTGTTTGGCTGTCTGTCTCTGTTTGCGAGTGGCCCCGATTCGTCGCGCGCGCACACACGTAACTAAAACTAAACGAAACGCACGTACACACGCACACACTACACAGACTCAGACACGTTTGCGGAGCGCGACGAATACGGCAGTCGAGTGGACAGAATCCGTGGGCAGCCGCGTTGAAGATGCGAGGTGTTTTGATGTGTGTGGATGGCTTTTTTCTTATTGTGTGTGCTGTGTGCGCGATGCGCGATGTCTCTTTTTTGGACGACGACGACGAGAAGCGACGAGCACGGAATAAGCTAGGGGTGTAAGCAGTAGCTGTATAGCTGTGAATAGTTATCGAGCGAAAGAGTTAACTCTTAAATGGTTAGACCCGGTCCCTCCATGCCAGTGGTTTAACTCTTGTACATTGCTCGAAGTGTATACAGAATTTATTCCCTATACATATTTCAGAATGAAATCTTAAATGAATTCGTTGAGCTCATTTTTACCTATATTTCTTTAGTGTGAAGTATTCATTAATATATACTGATTATAGCGGTGTTGGTTAGACTGGTCTCTAAAGACACCGCGCTGTTCATATGTATTCCAAAACGTCAATCTCTCTCTGAAAGAACGAAATATTGCGAATACGTGAATTCTTCACCGTGTTTCGTGCTTTCTTCGCCGAATTCGCCTGGTTTCGCTCATTTGGAACGAGATTCCGCTATGTTTACCTTTAAAAAACTACACACGAACAGCGAGGTATCCGTGGACCGGTCTAATCAACAAGCGTTTTTTTTCTTCAATAAACATTCAAGAGTTAACTTCTAAAGCATATTTCCGCCCATTTCCATGAACAAATTGTCATTCGTACCCGCATCCCGCGACACGCCGCAGTACGTAGCGTTGATTTTAGAGAAAGCAGAAGAGTGAACGTCAGAGAAACGTCATCCTCATTGAGAGCCCAAGAATGTAAACATGCAAATGGTTTTGCGCCGATGGGCAAATCACACCTGCAGATTTCTGTAGAATTCATATGGATTTCAGCAGTGAACACCGAATACCAGAGTGATTGACCCCTCGGCTCAAACACATGTTTCGGTTGACGTTTCAGTTGACGCTACCATTGACACTGCCAGCCAGCGCTGTCAAATTCGATTCTCATACTGCGGCGTGCCGTTGACATGCGGTTACGGATGCCATAAGCGTGTTTACCGTACGATTTGAGTATGAAAACATCAACCTAAAAATTTGAAAAAAAAAATGTTTGAGATTGACAAAAAACAGACTGACGAATTCATGTATCGAACGTGTTAATTTCCCGACTATGAGCCAAGAAATTTAGAAAAGGCACCTCTCGGGGCCTGGCCAGGTCTATGAGGGTAAGGGAGGGTTAATGAACAATCAGTGACATAAACGTGCACCAATTGAAGCTCTCATTGATATTATTCCACACCAGCAGGTGAAACTCTTTATTTTTGCAATGAAAAATACGCATGTATTCATATATAAACTTCGGGTGGTTACGAGAAGTGTCAAGCAACATAAGCATGGAAATATTCACATGCTTACCCGTAAGAGTAGCACATGCACCACTTTATAAACGGTGCTTTATAATTGCTGGACAGTTCTCGTAATCAAGGGGATTATCTCGATGATGCACGTTTGACTTACGTCTACCACAAGTTACAGCGTTCCACCGCAGTAGTTACATCCCTAGAGCTCTGCACCGACAAAAGTTTCTCTGATATATGTTTCTATGTGGTTGTTGTTGGAGCACCGACTGACGTTTCTCTGTTGTTTGAAAATATCCCAGTGCTGCCAAGAATAATTCAACCTCGTTTCGCGCGATTCTCATTTTTGTACGTGCAGTAGTTCGCCTGCTGCCTGCGCGTTTCTACAAAATGGACCAACACGCATCCACTTCTGCCGCCAAAACCCCGCTGCGCTGCCTCGGACTGCGACGGGCTCGCACCACGGCCACCCCAAGCACTCCAGCCCTCGCAGCAGCCGCCGCAGACCTCAGCCAAACGCCATCGTCCTCCACAAATCAGCAACCTGCCGCCGAATGTCTGCTACTAACGACCCCAATCGTTCAGCGAAGTTCCGCCGCTGACGCCAGGCCGAATGCCGCTCGCACCGAATGTCTGCGTCTGATTGAGGCCAGCAGCCCATTCGGCGGATCATCGTTATCACCTGCCGCCGCTGCAAATCCGAGCAGTCAGCAGTGCCAGTCCACCGGCGGAGGTGCCATTCGACGACGCTATCGTCTCACGCTGAACAGTCACATCCGGGATAAATTCACGCGCAAACGTCTCAACTTTCTGAACTCGGCAGCACAGCAGCAGCGTTGCAACGAACAGACGACGCCACCTGAATCATCAGTTCAAGAGGCCATCGTCATTCCTCATCCAGAGCCTGATCTGCCTTCCGACGACTGTGACCTCGATGAGCTGCGCCAATTGGTCGCTGCCGAAGCAGCCGAACTGGAATCGGCGCAAAAACAAGCCACCGAATCGCAACAAATTCGCTCGGACATCGCCCGCTGGGAGACCGGATTCCGGGCTGCTTTTGGCATGTTGCAGATGCTGGTCGAGCCGCCGAATAACGCCAAGGATGCCCTGCTACGGATGCTCAACATTCCCCAGGATTTGATTGCCTTGGACGACGAATAAATGAGAAATGCGCGCAATTTCATTTGAATCGAGTTTGATTCTAGTACTGCATAAGGAACGGCAAGAGGGGAAACATCGCACAATCAGCTGTTCCGACGAGAGGCGACGATTATCCAAAACAAAACCGTCCCCCACTCCAACTCACCATCAATCCAATCAACAATCTTTTGCGCTTATCAATTAAAATTCGTCGTTATTACCTTCGATCGCGGGCCATCGATCACAGCAAATCCGCACCGGAAACCTCAGCCGCCATGAGCTTCGCACTGGCGGCCAGCGCCGCCATGTCGGTGGGCGCCTACGTTCTGTGCAGACAGCTGATTCCCTGCCTCACCGACATGTTCCTCGAGGCCCGACTGTCGGGCAAGGATATGAGCAAGAAGACGCAGCCACTCATGTAAGCATACGTTCCATTTGTTGTACATTTGCCATGCTGGCACATGAGCGCGCCTTATCGCAACTCGTTGATAATGCATGTCCGATTTCCACTCACTCACACACAGCCCCGAATCGATGGGCCTCGTCACCGGCGGCGTCTATCTCGTGCTGCTCTTCCTCTTCATCCCGTTCCCCTTTGGCCGAGCTCTCCTGATGCGCAACGCCTCCACACCATTCCCGCACGACGAGTTCGTCGAATTCGTCGCCGCTCTGCTCTCGATTTGCTGCATGGTGCTGCTGGGCTTCGCCGACGACGTGCTGAATTTGCGCTGGCGCCACAAGCTGCTGCTGCCGACCATTGCGACGCTGCCGCTGCTGATGGTGTACTATGTGAACTTCAATTCAACGACAATTGCGCTGCCGCATCTGGTGCGACCGTGGCTGGGCGGTGTGGGCAGTGTGGACATCGGTTGGCTGTACTACGTGTACATGGCGTCGCTGGCGGTGTTCTGCACGAATGCCATCAATATTCTGGCCGGCATCAATGGGCTGGAGGTCGGGCAGTCGTTGATCATTGCGGTGTCGATTGTGGTGTTCAATGTGGTGGAGGCGACGCGGCCGACGGCCACGCATGCGGCCGATCATGTGTTCTCGTTGTACCTGATGATGCCGTATGTGGGCACGACGGCGGCGCTGTGGCAGTTTAACAAGTGAGTGGATGGGTTGATTGGGGATTTATTTAGCTCACATTTCGAGTACCTGTTTGGTTGTTTATATGCTTATGAGGTGATTGATTTATAGTTGGGTTGTCGAGGAATTGTGTTCCACATCCTCTACGAGCTAGTCCGCCACAATCATTCAACAACCCAACCGGAATCAGTATTTTAGTATCAGTATCAGAGTATTCAGTATAGACAGAGTTGTGTGTGTTTAGTTATATCACAGTTGAATTAGTCAAAAAATCGGTGTCCCATCCGTCGACCTCCGCACCTGCACCTGCACCTTCACCTCCGCCGCCTCCCATAGTCATCATCATCGTACGTCGCGTACACATTCGACAGCACGCTCTCGTACCGCCAGCTCGCATTCCGCACGCACTCGGGCGCATAATACTTGTCCGCAAACCGATGCAGCCTCGTCAGCCCCATCTTCCCATCCACAAACAGCCCGCTCGCGATCAGCTTCTCCACCCGCCCGCCACTCAACTCGGCCGCCATCGGATCGCCCACCTCGCCCCTGCTGCGGCGCTCCGCCTCCAATCGTCGCACCACATTCAGCGGATGATAGCAATACTGGCAGTACCAACCGCCCACATGGTTCAGATCGCCCACAATTATGCCCGGCTTCTTGGCCGCCACCAGGCGCATCGGATCGCCGCGATGCACCTCATCCAGAACGCTAAGCTGGGCGGCGCCCGCTGCCAGCCAGGTGCTCTGCGGATGCTGCCAGTAGTAGCCGTACACCAGATACTTGAGCCGAAATTGGGCCGGTTGCGGCCAATGGTCGTACCACTTGAAGTACTTGACCGCCCGCCAATTGAGGATCTCGTCGGGGCCGCTGGCCAGCAGGACGTCGTCCGGTCGAATGGCGGTAGCCGAAGTATTGTGGAAGTGCCGCCGAAATTCGGCGTACATGTGGCGCAACGAACAGGAGTCTCCTACGGCTGCGGCTGCGGCCAGCACCAGAATCCGCGGCGCCATCGGCCGCAGTGGACCATCGCGGATGGCCGCCCGCAGTTCCGTGCGGGCGCCACACAGCACAAACACATCGACGACATGGGCGAGCTCCATCAGTTGCACCTCGAGTGTTTCGAGCTGCGCAGCGGCGGCCGTCGGCGTCCGTCCCGGGTGGACGAGATAGACGATGGTGTGCGGCTGGCGCCGTGGAATGGCGGCCAGTTTGAGGGGCATGCGGGCGGTCATGAAGGCGCGCCACAGGACTTCGGGCTGGCCGCAATCGGTGCCGTGGTATTCGGGTTTGCAGATGCAGGCGGCGGCGGCGGAGGAGGAGGGTTTGTCTTCGGAGTTGATGTCGTTGGAGTGCTGGAATTTGCTGGTGTGTCGGCGTACGGTGCCGTCCTGTGTTGAACCATACACAAAATGGTTAATTCGACATGAACAAGCGTGACAAATTGCACTCTCAGAAATACTTACGCGAAAGCAATGTTGCGACCCGACAAACTCGTGCTCGAATCGGCCGCTGGTCTCGAGGCGAAGCTCCTCATTTCGACTGGTTTCTGGCGCTGCTACCTTCGGCCCGCTGCGGTGGACAAACTCGACCAGCCTTGATAGCTGTTTGCTGCCCTCCTCTTTGGCTGAATCCAGGCGGCCAAGAGCATTGGCGGAGTTGGAGCCATCGTTTTCGGCGGTGGTGGGCGACAGCGTCGATGCGAACAGCGTGCTGAACAGCAGAACGCCGGCGATCAGGCAGACCTGCACCACGAACAGGGTGCAGAGAAACGCCTTTTTGTCGGCGTGCAATTTGCCGCACAGCGAGTACATGATGATGCCGAAGCATTCGATGCGAACTGCGACTGTCGTTTGTAGAACCAGTTTTTTTGGGCGACGCACTTTATCGTCGTCGGCAGATGCGATGCAATGGCAGATGCGCCGATGTTGAGCTCATGTTGATTCGGTGGGGTCGTTAGATTGCGTATATGCTTCCGATTACGATTATACTAATATGTCCCTGTATTTAGTGCGTTCGTATGTTCGATTCGATTGTCTGTGTCGTCGTCCGTCTTGGGGTGTGGATTTTTGCGACTGTCTTCAATTTTCCAATTCAAGAAAATGTTGCTGTTGTAGCAGTAGATGAGTGTGTGAGTATGTGCGTGTGATTGATGCTGCTGCGCGATGATGATTACAGGAACAACGCGCATTCATGAATGAATGCGTAATGTTTACATATGTTGCACGCGCGACTGCGATGTTTTATTGTGCGTAAGAAGTAGGGTATGCAAAATTAGAAGTATAATCAAGGTTGAATATATTTTCGAGTCATGAAAAAAATGTCGATGTCAACCTGGATTATACCCGTCTGCTTCCAAGGCAATCCAACATAAAACAAAAAAATGTCGAGCTAGCTAAACCCCGCCTTTTTCCAAGGCATTGCAATATACAAAAAAGTCAATAGGATTCAATTTGAGAGTAACGTTCAGTAAAGATATAAAATGATGTATGAGCACAATATTTGCAGATCATCCCGATTTAATTATAAAATCAAAAATAGAAATGTGCTGTCCTTGTGATAACAGCAGTATCGTTTATATTGCAGATTGGCGATTGGCAAAGGTTCTGTGACAGAAACCAGGAATACATATTATTCGGACCATGTTGTGTTGAAATAAGACAATAACAATTCAAATGAG
>JANTBZ010051481.1:0-10302 GCA_024741255.1 Exechia fusca | reverse complement strand
GATACCCAAGCCTGATGTATGCCGATTTTTATAAATTTCCATCGATCAGAACGACCGCTAGAGACTGATATACAAAAACGGCGGGAGCAAGGTTGTACGCCTAATAGTTCAAACATTTACCCTTGCCACCCTACCGCGATAAGGAACTGAAGAACAAATATCAGTTGGCTACAATAAAAGTGCGTTTACTGATTGAAACAGCATTATCGGATGCATCAACTTGGTAAAAGCGATACTCGCAGTTTTGTGTGTGTACCTTTCCTATGCCCATGCAGTACTGTTTATTCACTCGTTTTCCGCGTTTTATGCAACTTAATTGCATTGTGTTTGTGGATAATATCGAATGTTGCCAACACGAGTATCATTTCGAACGTCCTTGCAAGACCGCGCGGCTCATCATCACAATACAGTAAATATATATACTTTGGCTTTCATTCGTCCGCTCAGCAGTCATCCATTAATATATGCAAATGCGGACGGACGTGATCTGTGTCATCGATCGTTGTGCGCTCGTCGTCGAGCACAAGCTCCGCGATTTATATGTATTTCACTAGGTCAAGCTCTTGGACTGGGCGCGTGCTGCGATACTGCGAGATGATATCAATGTTGCTGAGAATTGATGCGGAGAGAAAGAGTAATCCATTTCGTTCTCAATTACTCATATACAAAAACACATTATTTATCGAAACTAATCTTCAATCACTAGATTCCCATATCCCGCATGCTAATCACATCGTCGTCTATCAATTCCTTATTCAGCATGCATTTTCTCAAACTACTTCTCTATATATCTCTTGTGATAAACTTCGGTCCCAATGCATCTCATGGTCAGGAGGTAAGCCACAAATAACCCACAACCATCCAACGCACCTTTGCAGATAACCCCCAAACTCCCGCACCAAACACATGCACCAATACACAGTACGAACCGAAAATCATCGCTCCGCCCTCGGATCGCATCGCCCAGCTGCGCTCGCAGCTGGAGGCCAGCGAAATGGTCGCCCAGATCCATGGCTCGCTGCAGCAGCTCAGCGAGACCGCCCGCCTGCGCCACGAACTGCAGGACGCCATCCAGCAGGACAGCTATATGCGTCCAGCCGATCCGACTGATTCGGCGTTCGACGAGGACGACGTGATCATCACCACCGAGACGCCCGCCTTCGACCTGATCAAATTCCTCCTCGGTCGCAGCGACGCCAACACGCTGGCCGCCAGTCTCCAGCCGGGCCAGCCTCCAGCCGATGTCATCGGGGCAACACTCGTCGGTGCCGCCAATCCGCTGCCGGACGACGGCAGCAGCAGCAGCCCGAACGACGACTCGTCGTTGCGCTCGTTCATTCGCACCTCTCTCGAGGAGGCCATGGTTAGTGCCCAGTTTCCAGCCGGCCTACACCCGGACGTCAACAGCGCCGGTCTGGTCGATCAACTCTTCGACGACGGCAGCGGAGCCTCGGCCGGCGCCGCCGCTCCGTCCGTCAACAAGCAACAACTCCGCGAGTCCCTCGAACTCGTCTCGGTCACCGAGGACCAGCACTTCCAGCTGGGCGGCAACGTCAACACCTGGCACGTCTTGCAAACCGCCAGCGGCGCCTCCTCGAACATCGGCAGCGGCACCGGTCCGCACGCGCTCGTCGGCATCACCGACGAGGCCACCGTGCAGCTGGTCCGCGAGCACAACGGCACCTATCGCACCGTCCAGCAGCTGGCGCTGTCGGCGCCCGCGATCGCCAGCGAGACGTTCGTCCAGTGGACAGTGGCCTCTGGCGGCGCCGACGATCCGCCGCAGCTCGACGGCTACGTGGTGGTCGCCGTACCCGGCGAGCTGCTCTTCATCCTGGTGCGCGCCGACCTCAGCGAGATGCACGTGGCGTGGCGCTGGTCGCTGCCGCAGCCGCGCGTCACCGCACTGCTGCACTTTCGTGCCGACGGCGCCGATCGCTTGCTGGTGGCCACCGCCATTGACGCTGATGAGGCCGCCGGCACCAATGCCTCGTTCGCCGCCGACGTGTACCACTTCGATGCGCGCGCCCAGCAAACGTGGCTGATGCAGAAGATCCCCGTGGACAGCGAGCTGCACACCGTCCAGTTCGTGGAGCTCGCTCGCGAGTACGTGCTGGCGCTGGCGCAGCCGGACAGCGTGCTCCTGATGAGTTGTGCACGCGGCGGCGGCGCTGCCGCAGTCACACCGCATCACCAGCACTTTGAGCACTTCAAGACGGTCGAGGCGCCGCAGGTCGGCTCCGCAGTGGCCGCCTTCCAGATCGGCGGACTGGCGTACATCGGCATCGGGGGCTGGCAACCGCAGATCCTGCGCTACCATCGCGGCGAGTTCTTTGCGCAAACGGTGCTGGCGTCCGCGTGGGGCCGCGTCGAGCGCATCGTTGCGATTCCGGCGCGCACGTATCGCGACGACCTGATCGTGCTCGTGCAGCATCGGCTGCGCGTGCAGGGCGTGCCGGCCGCGGCGGCCGTGCTGGAGGCGCTGATCTGGACGGGCGTAGCGTTCCAGACGGCCGCGGTGGCGGTGCCATGCCGGCTGGCCGATGGGCGGCAGTTTGCCGAGGGCATCGGGTGTATGCTGGACGCGGACCGGGAGGCGGGCATTGCGGGCGCGAGTGTGATCCAGCGAGGCAGGGAGATTGCGCTGCTGGTGCCGCGGGAGCACGCGCCGTCGGGCCTGTTCACGTTGCTGTTCCGGCTGGATGCGGTGCTGAAGGGGGCGGATACGGTGGGCGGTGGAGCAGCCGAGGCGGTAGCGGCGGATGGCGCTGGCGGTGGCGACATGCAGTACTCACATGGCGATCTGCTGGAGCGACTGAACGCCCAGACGGATGTGATAACGGAGGCGGAGACGGCGCTGCTGAACGCCGTGAACAATGCCGGCGATGATCGGGAGGTGACGGGCGATTGGTGGGCTGGTGAAATGTGGGCGGGCGAGTTGCGGGTGGCTGCGGAGGCGGCGCAGGCGCTGCGCTTCGGGACGATGCGGTTCGGTGAGCGGCCGTGGACGGCGGCAGACGAGAAGGTCGATGTGACGGGTATGCTGGCGGAGTTGGACGGGTTGCGTCGGGTGCTGGAGGAGTTGGAGGGTGAGACGGACTCGCCGGTGGAAGCGGTGCGGGCGTTGACGGGCGGCGGCGGGCAGTTCAAGGTGGACAGAATGCGCGTGTTGCCGCGAGAGAAACGCGATGCCACCGCCGATGCAACGGCCGATAAGTTGCCAGAGATCAAGGTCAATCGTTTGCAAGCGGAGTTCATCAACGACGTGCCGGTGCGAGATTTTGTGTGGGCCAACGACGATGGTACGCTGGATCTCAGCGGGCTCGAGGTGCATCTGGACGGTGAGCAGGTGCAGGTGACGCAAGAGGTTCGACTGTCGCCGATCGTTGGCGATTCGCATTCGCGTTTCAACGGAGCCAATGTTCACATCGCTGGTGATTTGATTGTAGGCAGTATCAACGGCCAGCCGTTTGATGATCTGATGCGTAATGTAGTGCTGGTGAACTTGGACAATGTGTTGGATGTCGTTGAGGTTACTGGGGTAAGAAGAGTCTATTTAACAGCTATGCCAATATTGCATTTAACGGAATATTTTTCCTCAGAATATCACATTCGCTGACTCGGTTCAAATCAATCGACTCAACGAGTTCTCGTTTCCGGATGACTTCTTGTGGTCGATCGAAGACAGTGAGGAAGAAACTATCGTTACTGGTGCGAAGGTATTCACTAATAAGCTTGGTGAGTAATCATGAGTCTGTTACAAAGGCCGTCCTATGAATAAGAATTACGCGATTTGACAGCAGGTTGCGTGTTCTTTCGCACTTCTTTCTATAGAAGCGTCTAATGTAACTTGTCATGTCCGTGATACTCCCGCAAATGGCACTCAATTAAACCCCCATATTAACCACAGGTGCCAACGAAATCGACGTCGCCGGCCTGCACAACGGCATCGACACGGCCAAATGTGTCACGCTCAGCACCGACCAGACGCTGCTCGGCAACACCACCTTTGCCGATCTCCAGATCACCGAATCGCTCAACGTCACCGGTCACATCTCCGCACCGCACATCCAGCAGCAGCTGGCCAATCCCAGTCTGCTGCAAACCCAATTCGTTCGCACCGACTGCCTGTTCGGTGGCCAGCTGGTCGTCAACGGTCCGGTGTTCGTGCACGGATCCATGCACGGCGTCGACATCGATGCCACGCTCTCGGATGTCGTCTACCGATCCGCCGACCCAGAGGCGACGACGCTCGTCGGTGCCTTCAAAACGTTCGACCAGCTGCAGGTCGGCGACCTGCAGTTGTCCAGCGGTCTGCTGAACAACGTCCGCGTCGATCAGTTCATGACCGCAGACACCGAGCAGAGCGTGCAGCTCGATGTGCTGGCGGGCAATGTGATCTTCCGCCAACTGAACGTGGCCGGACTGTTCGATTTCGTCAACGTCACCGAGCTGGACGAGAACGCCATCCGTCTGTCGGGCGACCAGTACACCGATGTGGAGTTGATATTCGACCAGGAGCAGGAACAGGACACCGCTGCCAATGATCCGGATGTGGTTGCAGAGAATCTGAACGTCCGGCGCACATTGAACGGGATCGATGTGCAAGCGTTGATCCCAATCGATCGGCCAATCGAACTGGTCGGCAGCGTTGAGTTGGACACGCTGGTCGCCACCAATTTGGAGCTGCGTGACGGCGCTCAACTGGCCGGCACTGGTGTGCTCAACGGTCAGGATTTGAACGTTCTTGAAGCCACCCGACTGAGTCGAACACGATCGCAGCAGCTGATCTTGGCTCCGTATTTCGTTCGGAATCTTCGCATTGTCGGAGATTTGGAAGCAGTAACCGTGAACGAACTGCCCGTGAACGATGTCCGGCAGCATCTGCAAGCCATCGCAGGTCAAAATGTTGTACAGTATCTCAGTCGAGATGCGAAGACGCAACTGTCCAGGTTGCTGATCGATGGCAACGTGCAGTTGGATCGGCTGAACGGACACGACTTTGGGGTGATTATGAACAATGCCGTCTGGTTGGATCGTGAGAACCGCATCGAGACGATGCTGGAATTCGAGAGCCCGGTAGAAATCTCTGGCGATTTAAATGCGGTTGCTGTTAATGGGCAGTCCTTCGATGCATTCCTGACCGGATTGGTTCGATCGGATGATCTGGAGAATCTACATTTCAAAGAAGTACAAACATTCGCCCGATCTCTGATTGACGTTCGAGAGCTGAACGCGGCACGTTTGGGCACAATTGACGTGGACCGAATTTTTTCTACGCGAACGACAGCAGTCAAGAGTCTCACTGTCTGGGGCAATATGCAGGTGGGTCGACTGATTGTAACTGGCACGTTGAACGGAACGGATATCTCCGAAATAGGCATGTTGTACGCCTTCGATGAATTGAACGGAGCGCATGTTTTGCGCCGTCCGGACGTTTACTTTGGCCCTGGCGCGCAAGCGGGATCGTTGTGGTTGCATCAAAACACGCCGAACATTAGCGCCCATCTGGCGTCTCTGCTGCCGAAAGATGGCCGACTGGAGGTCACCGGCGGCAAAACGTTCACTGGCCGTGTGAACATTGATCACGATCTCGGAGTGGAGGTATTGAATAACCGCGTCGATTTGCCAGCGCTAATGAGCGCCATTGTGCTGAACGAACCCGGCACATCGGTCCAAGTGGCTGGTGATCTGACATTCGAACAACCCATCTCGGTTAGTCGTTTGATGGTGTCCGGCGACCTGACGCTGCGCACGATTGCGCAGTGCGACTGGACCGAATGGTTGCGTCAGGGGATTCGCACTGATTTGCCGTGGACGCAAATCGATCGCTGGGAATTCCTGGACGGAATGGCGGCCGACGATATCCGGGCGAGCTATGTGAATGGCCTGGCGACCGAGTCGATGATCACATTGAATACGGAGCAGAGCTTCAATGGAACGGTTCGCTTTGGAAGCGTCGAGACGAGCGGAGATGTAGAGGTGGATGAATTGGTGAATGGTGCGGATTTGCGGGAAGAAAGCGCTAATACGTTGATGGTTAGTAATATCGTTCGGTCTTCCTGAAACAATTCTAACAACTTGTCCGTCTTTCCTCCACCAGATCTCCGGCCACCAGCTCGTCACTGCTCCCACCAACTTCGAGTCCCTCCGCGTCCTCACCGCCATGCAAACTATCGGCCCAGTCACCAACAGCGGCATCGATCTCACCCAAATCGTCCCGCTCGCCGGCGACGCAAAGCTCTCCGGCTCGTTCTCACTGGCCTCCCTCCAGGCCAGCGAGCTGCTCACCGGCCCCCACCTCGTGTCCGGCATCGATTTCGCGCGCTGGTCCCGCAGCACATTGCTGCGCAATGCCTCCGGCCCCGGTGCGCAAATCGTCACGGGCTCGGGCTGGACCATCGGCGATCTGCAGGCAGACCACGTCGACGGGCCGACGGCCACCGTCAACGGGCACCGCATTGAGCAGCTGGCCCAGCGCGTCGACGCGCATCGCTCCGACAGCGATCTGGTCGGAGCCGTGGCAGCCGGCCACGCGACCGCCAGCGAACTCTGCCGGGAGATGCAAGCGCTCCTTCGTCAGTCGCAACAGTTTGGCTACGGGCTCGGACATTTCGAGCAGCTGCTCCGCTGGACGCCATCGGCCGCGCCGGAAACAACCGTCAATTCGATGCGCATGCACGAGTGGTATCGCACGGACTTTCTGCTGGTGAACGCCGGCTGTGCGACGGAAGTGCTGGCGTGGAAGCCGGGCAACGCGACGTTCCAGTCGATCGGCTCACTGGACACGGGGGCGGTCGTCGAGTGGGCGATGCTGGCGATCAACAACGAGCACGAGCTGCACTGGGCCACGAACTCTGGTCCGACGACATCGGCGCTTAATTGTACGCACAGCGGCCTGAATGTGTGGCAGTTCCGCGGCGGCAATCTGGAGCTGATCCGGAAGATCGGCGCTGCCGGTGAGTACACGGTGCACCAGGAGATGGAGCCGACCGCGGAGACATTCTACGCCATGCGAACGGCGGACCGCCAGCTGGTGATCGAGTTCGACTGGCTGGGCAATGTGGTGGACGAGTGGCGACTGCCCGCCGACGAATTGGCAGCGGCCAATGTTACTTCATCGTCATCGTCCGCGTTCGTTTTCCTACCGGGTCAGCTGAACATGGGACTGGCGTTGAGCGATGGCGCCCGGCTGTCCCGACTGTCACCCACGAGCAATATCACGAAGCAGCGGGCGAAGAGATTCTTCAACGCCACGCAGCCGACGGCGTTGCGATTCGATCCGTGGCAGCCGTTGGGAGCGATTCGGACGCGTGCGAGCAAGCGAGAGCGAATGGAGCACGCACTGCAGCCGGCTCTGTGGTCGTTCGGTGGCAGGGCCAACCAGAAGCTGGCGGTTGGCGTGCCCGATATGAAGCTGAAGATGTTCCGCAACGAGAAGTTGCCGCTGGTGCCGTGGCGATGCAACATCACGTGGCCCAAGTGCAAGTTGGGCTGGTGGAAGGCGGATGAAGGTGACAACGACGAAAACGAAAAGAGTGGAGCGAATTCGGAGATCGGAAGCGGCGGTGATTCGGTTGGCATGATGCGTATGACTGACGAACAGTTGATGGCTGATGGAAAACCCCAAGACGAACTGGTCGATATCATGAAGAAGGCCGGCGAAGAGAGTCCGGAAGAAGTCGTAATGGCTATACCGCCGATATTCCTGGACGATGATGGAAACCAAACCGAGTCGAGTGTTACTGACGATACAATTGATCACATGAAAAGCCAAGCTGAACAAGTGTCCGGGAAACTGAAAGAAACTGCAATCGATAAACTTAAATCGCTCGATAAATCTAGCCATACAATGTATAACAGTATAAAGCACAAAGCGGGAGAGATACTCGAAAAAGTTGAGCATAAAGTCAGCGATAAATTCAACCATCCCGGTGGCTTCGGTAGAAGTGCAGATAGCTCCGAAGAAGATCACGAAAACACCACAACCGAAGCTTCTACAAGTCCGGAATCACCGACACCAAATAACAGTTCATATCGCATCGACGCGTTCGGTCGCATCGAAGCGAAGGCCAAACCCTTGGCAGACCGACTATTGGATGCTCAGATCGGGCCACCTGTCAAGTCGAATGCCAACGATTATGATGTCGCAATGACAGAACCAGTGCCGACCAATTACACAGCATCGACCGATCCAACAACGCAAATGCCTCCACAGCAACCGTCGAATCAATCGACCAGCTCGCCTCGGATTGACCAATTCGGTCGTATCGAGGCGAAGGCCAAGAAGATTGCCGACCGAATAATGGAAGTGCAAATCGGGCCACCATCCGGCGATCCGCAGTCCTTCGATGGAGATGATGCTGATGACGATTTATCCATGTCAAGAGATTTCACAACCCAGCAGCCATCACTGGAAAACACGTCAGACAACCACGACCAAATCCTGGCCCTTTTCAATGTGCCACAGGAACTGCAAGCGACACACTCGTTCGACGACCTGAACCGGACGGATCAATTTGATGTGGCGAATGCTGACGACGGAACGAACGCCAGTACAGATGATCCGCCGGTCGGTGGAATTCTGGAGGTCCTTCGAAATGTTGGCATTGCGACGCGATTGTCGCATCGCATCGTCGATGAGTTGCGCGAGGATTACAACAACTTGCACGAACAGAATGCCCAACAACAGCAGGAGCACGATCATAATGATGGACACGTGGTCCATCAGCAGCAGCAAATCGTCGAAGAAGAAGGAGAAGAGCAAGGCACACCATCATCCGAGGCGAATGAGGCAGACGTGGGAATGGCTGCGGCAAATGCAACCAATCGACCAGAAACGACGACGACTACGACCAGCGATCTGCCGAATGAACCGACAATCGGTCGGGTGTTGAGTTCGGACGGTGGCGTTGCGACCACAGAGAATGCCCATTTGCCCGGGCGACGAGCTGGCTCCGAGGTGGTTGTGCTGGACGTCGGCAGCACCTATCGGCGGCTGCTGGTCGGTGTGTCCGAGTGGTCGGCGGACACGGTCAAGGGACAGGAGGATCGAATTCGGGTGAGTCGTTAGGATATATTTAATGTTCCCACCGAACAAGTTGCAGTTCTGGAATTGTGGACGCCCTAATTACACCGTTTCTGGTAAAAATATTTTCGGTATTTGTGATGTGATACAAAGCAAATTCATTTTGTTCACACTTTTGATTTAAAAAAAATTAGTTTGAATGCTGGCCTCTCGTTATTAAGTTATTACATTACATACAAAAGGTCCATGTCCATTGCAAGAGTAAAACCCTGAATAATTAACATTCTCGTTTCTCGTCATCTGATATACTACTCCAAATTTATTCAAGTTGGCCATCATGCCTGGTCTAACAACGTTCTGCTTTGAATTGCTGTAACTTTTTATCTACAAATAATTTTGGGCAGTAATTTTGTACGTCATATTACCAGTTTTATGATGTCCAAAACTGTATCGAAGAACAAACGAAAATATTCGTATATCGGCAGCCGCACGACCTTATAAAACAGTCCACATTTGCCATACATAGCGATACAGCATGTATCGATTTATTTACATAAGTTGACCATAATTTAATTTGGTATGCCCATATTGCAGAATTGCGAGCCTTCGCATTTATTTCAAATTATACTTTTCATACGTTTGTCCACATGCCATTCACACAAAAAAAACCTATCGAAAAATGCCCTTCTTTGGGTTTTGCGAGCCAACTCGGATATGTTGCTTGGATGATCGAAAATAGCTAATTCAAATGAACTGCTTCGCCGACATATAGATATTTTGATACAAGTAGGGGCAAAAATCGATTTGAGAGGACCTATTCAAAAATAGTTGACAAATAAAGTAGAGATTTGTTGAGTCCCGGGCCACCGTCCTACTAAAACCTGACGAAGACACACAATTTCTTTCATCTACAGACGGAAATGATGCAAATTGACTAGTTCACAGGCCACTCTCAAAGAAATCGGACACGGTGTATTTGGATAGATCTATAGCCCTTTTAACTTCATAATGGATGCATGAATAATTGATATATTTGTGCACCCTGGCTCTTGTTATCCAGCCAACAAGAATGTCTGTGAACAAATATCCAGTGTTCGCGTATTTTCCGTCTGTAGGTACAGGGTAGTTTCACTAGTTGTGACCATAGCACGGTTATGAAAACACCCCGTATCTTTTGCAATAAAGCAGATAAATCAAATCTGTGAAAAGACGATTGTGCGTTATGTCAACACGATTGATTATTATGTATTGCTAAGCACTAGCGGATAAGCGCC
>JANTBZ010051470.1:0-10303 GCA_024741255.1 Exechia fusca | reverse complement strand
GCTACTCTTCAAATACAAGTGGAGTATACAAGGGAGGTCAAGACCTACGGGTTGTAGTACCAAACAATTATTTATTACTAGCCATTTAATGATCTTGTAAGACCTTTTAAGACCTCGTTACTAGCTTTTTAGCCCTCTTAATACCTTGTAAAAACTTTTAAGACCTCGCAACTCACAAGTTAGCTTGTTAACACCTCGTAACTAGCTTGTTATGCCTTTCAACACCTCGTACCTAACATATTAACTAGGTATAATATAGAAACTTACAACCTTGTTAAAAATATTCGCGGGTCGGGCCCATTGCTAGCGTTAGATTTAAACCACCACAAACTCCTTGGACGCCTAATCATTCTTTCTTCAACTCCACAAAAAAGTCATTAAACACAACATATGCGATTCAAGCGACAAGACTCCAGAAACTACAAACTCTTGCAAAATGTCAGAATCAAGCCTAAAAACATACCTGTGCCCCATCCGCACCAGGCGGACGCAAAAGCGACGGTGTCGGCGCCGGCGCCGGAACCGCTGGTAACACTCCCAGTTGCATGGGCACCGGATTCAGTCTGGAAGCGTAGTCAAATCGGTAAGAATCGCATGAATACAACACAACAACCTCAAAGACTTACCTATGTGTAATCTGTTTTCTCACTCCGGCAGCCACCTGCTGCTCCAGCCGCTGGGCCCGCAACATTCGCTCGGCCAGCAGGAAATACGTGGCGGTTATGTGATTGTACTCGTTCTTCTCCAGAGCCCTGCAAAATGTACAAAAATAATTCAATACAAACCGTCAAGTACGAAACTGACCACCACTTCAACTCACTCGACTATCTCCTCCCTCGCCGCAATATTCCCCGCCACCATCTTCACCAGAATCGCCGCATGATCATCGTCCGTCACCTCTCGCCGGCTGACCAGCGGCAACAGCTCCGCTCCCTCCGGCTCCGCAACCGCCGGCCTCGCATCCGTCTCATCCGCCCGCTTCACCCCACCATTCCGCAGCCACCGATGCGCCCCAATCTGCGCCAACGTCAGCCGCTGCTCCGGCGCCACCACCAACATCCCGCCAATCAGCTCCTCACACTCCGGCGATATATGCTCCGGCATCGAATACTTACAGTCCATGATCCGCGTCAGCGTCTCCGAATCGTTGCGCTCCTGAAACGGTGGCCGCCCGCACACCAGCATAAACAGTATCACGCCCAACGACCACACATCCACCGCCGGCGCATCGTACGAATCGCCCAACAGAATCTCCGGCGCCATGTACTCCAGACTGCCGCACGACGTCTCCAGCTTCTGCCCCGGATAGAACCGGTTGCTGAACCCGAAATCCGTCAACTTCACCACGCCCAACTTCTCGAAGAACACCACATTCTCCGGCTTCAGATCCCTGTGCACCACGTGCAGCTGATGGCAGTACGCGATGGCGCGCACAATTTGGCGGAAATACTCCGCGGCCAGCTGCTCCGTCAGTCCGCCATCGTGCTTCATGATGTAATCGTACAGATCGCCGCCATCGCCCAGCTCCAGGATCAGATAGAGTTTGGTCTGCGTATCGATCACTTCGTACAGCCGGACGACGTTCGGATGCTGGACCAGCTTCATGCAGCGCACCTCCTGGAACAGATGGGCGCGCGAGACGTCGTCGAGTTTCGTTTTGTCGATGACTTTGACGGCGACTTTTTCGCCGGTGAACACGTGCCGAGCGAGTTTGACGACGGCAAAGTGGCCGGAGCCGAGGGTGCGCTCGAGATCGTAGAGGCCGGCGATTTTGCCGTCGTAGGCGGCCGCAGCGGTGTTGGTGGCGGAGGCGGGCTGCGGCTGCATTGTGGTGCGAGTGGTGGTGCTTGTGCTGGCCACATTTGACGGACGGGTTTGCGGAAGGATGTGGCTGGCTGACGATGAAGTTGTGGCGTTGGCGGTCGTGGTCGGGTTCAGGCTGATGGCGGCGGTTGATGCAGAAGACGTGGTGGCGGCGGCGGCGGCGGTGGCGTCATCGAAGCCGGTGCGCTGCATGATGTGTGTGTGTGTGTGGGGTGGCTGCAACAAAATCAGAAAGAGAATGTGCGGTGTAGGTGGTGATTAGATTGACCTTGGATAAATGCGACGGTGCGCACGCAAGCACGCATAAATTGTGCGCGAATATTGAGCATATCGGAGTTCGCAGAGTGCGTCATTTGCGTGTGTGCTGCGCAACCGCAACTTTGGACTATGCGATTGAAAATATATGACCCAATTGAATTTAGAATTGAGTTGCCACGGTAAGTAGTTTGCATTTCCTGTATCATGTTTGCAAATTGACCAAGAAGAAACGTCAAACGATATCATATTCAAATTGGGTTTGCTGACTCCTTATTTGTAAAGTGTATTCTATCTTATGAATAAAATGCGTTTGAGAAGTCCAACAATGTTTTAAACCATCGGCGACGGGAGTTCAATAGGAGAAATTCGATTTATTTGAGCAATACCATATGGTTCATTATTCATTAAGTGCCGGGAAAAGTGACGAAAACACAAACACCCTTAATCCCAATTTTTCGCGATTTATTCTGCCTCATTCTTTCCCTGGATACACACTGAGGGACGAATTCAGATAAAACCGTAAACGAGTCCACAATTCATAGGCCAATCATTAAATTATCGACATTTTGTGGATTTTGTTTCTGAGATTATTTGGTTGACTTATGGACGTTTTCGTCAGTATCTGACACATTTAGGCGTCGCAATTTTCCCACCAGAAACGAAATTCCTTCTTGTCCATTAGCTCGTATAAGGAATGCGTCTGAAAAATAACGCATAACTTTATAATTCTTTGTATGATTATTCTTTCACTAGACAGAACGAAAACACATAAAGAACTTGTCTTCTTCCATTAACTAGAGCTCAATACCGCTTATTTGGCCGGAGTTATAAGCATTTTGGTGAATGTGCGTCGCTGGTCGCTGGGCACAAATTTCGTGAGAGGCTTCAACCACTAGACTCTTCTTTACGTCTCTGCTGTGAATTGACAATAAATATTTAGATGACGAATGAATGTTTCACATTTTGATCCCGTTGTGATACTAGTATATATTTTATACTTGATTTTTTCACATGTCGAAAATCAATTAAGTTCTTACGATCAATAATTATGCGTTTTTTCTTATATGATGAAGCGCGTGTTACAACAAACGGAATAACTTTCAAACTACCTAATGAAATGTTGTTGTCACTTCCGGAAAATGTTATCAGTTTGAAAGTGGTGACACCAATTTTCCCGGGACTTGATGAACCAAATAGTAGTACATACATCGAATCATCTACTAGTTCGACTGTTGTTACTAATAAATAATACCATGTATTAACTCCAATCGATCATATCTATCATAACACATATGGCACGTAGGTAAGACTGTAGCATTCCATTTGCATGTGCACATGTCGTTGCAATGTGCAACGATGCACTTTGACTCCTTGACGTCGTCAGTCAGCAACAGCGAGACGGATCTGGCCGATGCACATGCATGTTCGATCGACACGAGCAATGCAATAACTATTGCGCAAGCACACACACGCCAGACACCGCAGCAGTTCCCCATTCCGGCAGTCAGCAGCCAGCCACGAACTCAGCGGCTGTGTAATTTGTGCACTTGCTCGTCACTCGTGCGCGATTGCGCGCACACGCTCGCGCACTCTCACAATCAGCGTATGTGCCTGAGCTCCGCGCTCCACGTGATTTGTTTACACATTCCGGACGCCCAACGGCGGCGACGACGACGCAGGCGCACGCTCGCGGAATTACGGAATTAAGCTCTGGGTGCATCGTCGTCGTCGACGCGCCAAATTAGCGCAAACTCAATTGCGAGCATCGTCGCGAGAACGGCGGACGCGGACGCACACACACACAGACCACATCACACACAGTCAGCTAGCACAGCCAGCACACAAACGCTATTCATTAGTGTGCGTCGCGCTCATTTGTGTGTGCTGGTACGTGCGCGACAAACATATTCTCGCTAGCGGAATGCCGTGCGCAAAATCGATGAATGGTGGTTCTGCATCAGCAATGGCAAAAGCAGCAGCACACGAGAACGGATGGCAATAA
Organism: Exechia fusca; assembly: GCA_024741255.1. NCBI lineage: Eukaryota > Metazoa > Arthropoda > Insecta > Diptera > Mycetophilidae > Exechia > Exechia fusca. Next base: position 6,219 of record JANTBZ010051470.1, on the reverse strand, counting down.
CCGACACAGTCCAGACCAGACCCGAGACACGACACAAAGTGTATAACTACTAGTAGAATCACCGCAATCACACAACTCATTGGCTGGTCGCGAGGTGCTGGTGGTCGTTTTTGCTTGCGCCAACGGCGAGGAAAAAAACCGATGCACTCACACACAAGACTGACTGACTGTCGTTTATCAACACTATGCGCGCACAGGCACAGGCAAGCAGGCAGGAAATCACACCGCAGACGACGAAGACGACGAAGGCGGTGCGACGACAAACCACGAGAGACTGATGACAAACGGGGTGGTCGTCAATCGTCAACAGAAGAGCAGCAGCACAAGCACAAGCGACTGACGACTGGTCGGTGTTTATATTACGGCTCTAAAGTTGGTGGGGGTTGGGCGAGTGGGTGGTTTGTTGGTATCATACCCAAGTCAGAGCAACGACGGACGACGGACAACAACGACACGACACGACGCGATGATGATGATGATGTTACCTCACGCGCTCTGATTGTTATTATATGCTTGCTGTTTGCCCCCAGTTTGCTGCTGCTTCTGCTGCCGTCGGGCGGCTACTAATTGTTAGCGCACGTCGACGACGACCGTTGACGACGACGACGATGTTCACGACCTGCGTATGTTTATGTATGAGCGCATTGGGCGCACACACAAGCACCGCACAAACACCGCACAAAAAACGAGCGCACGCGCGCGCGCTCAATTGGATCGACCGCAATATGCGCGACGATGTGCGCCCTGGGTGTGTGTGTGTGAGTGAGTTTGCGCGTTAGACCATGTCGAATTGCTGCCAAATTTTGCAAAGTTTGGAGATTATTATCTACTTATCTGCATCTAAACAGTTTCTTTGGATTATCAAGAGCTCCATTGCTTGTAACAGGCTGGAAAGTCAGTATCGTTTGATAGTAGGAAACATATTATATTTGATAAGCTTATTGGTGAATAATGAACATAGTTCCATGTAGCGTATCATGGTCTATCATTATTGTCTTTCCATTTTTAAGTTGCCGATGAAGAACACTCCTTCTGAGCCTCAAAATATAGCGCCATCCGACTGTTGCGTTTTTGTAAACTTTGGAGAGGCTTCATAGCTCCCAGTTCTCTTAAATGACAGCCGTTTGGACTCCAACGTACAGTAATTGTGTCATGGTTCATCCTTTCTCACATATTTGTGAAAAAATAGAGCTTAATCGTGTTCAATCAGCTCAAAACACTTCTCCGAAATATTAAATTGTTTTTATTCTGGTTGATGTTGGGTTCGCGCTGCAGACATTTTTCAAAGAGTTTTCGCATGAACAAGATAATATTTAAGACATTTTCAAACATGTTTATTCATATCTCAATGGTTTTAGGAAACTCCATTAACCATTTTTTCTGTCTTCCGAAATCATTTATTGGATTTTTCCGATGTTTCCTCCAGTAACTGCAATATTTGGACGGCTGGTACGCGGATAATCTTCGGTGTCCAAATGGCCAGTTCTGATTTTTGAATAATTTTCGCGAAATTGTTTTTCGGCTGGAGCGAAACCCAAATAACACTTTATGTTCATGATTTTGCTCTAGGCGCATTTTTTACAATCAGAAAACTGTTTTTCTTGAAGACACGAAATACTTGAATACCCATTTCTTTGCGATAACAAAGATACGGACTTACGGACTGGTTCACAAGCAAATGAAAACTAAACACTGATGACGCCAGACGACATTTGTCTGCTCTCTTAAAAATTGTCCGAGTATGCTCAGAACCGTGTTGCAATACGCCAAATGTGCTGGCTTAAAATAAATTGAATGTGGCGAAGACAAGGTTCATTCGCCTAGCTGTTGGTGTTCGGTTGTACGACAGGATCAGAAACGAGAATGTTCTAAGATTAGCGGGTATCTCGACTTTGGCATATTCGAATAGAAAAACGGGAATAGGGATGGATCAGCCACATTCTTCGGCGTGGCGCAAATAACATGGCACGCCAGCTGCAGAATTTACATCCCAATCATCGCAAGAGGGGCCAAGTGTGTGGTGTGTGCGTTGACGTCCTATCGTAATGAATGGCGGTCCTGGACCAAGAAACTGTGTCCTGACCCGACACCGCTAATGGGGTATATCGGATGTATGTTTATCTAACATTTTTGCCCAATTCGCACAACTTCATCGAGAAAAAACCTTCAATCGACCCGCTCTAATGCGCGCTCGCCCGTTTGTTTGTGCGTGCGTGTGTACGCGGGCCCCGCGCGTCGCGCCGTATGTGTGTTTTTATTTTTGCGTCGAGTTTTGTGTTGTGTTTTGTGGGGTCGGTCGATCGGCGGCGGGCTGTTGCTGCTCACTGCTTGTGTTCTCTGCTGCTACGTGCGCATGCACGCACTCGATGTGTCACCGCCGCCCGGCCATCCCGCCAGAAGCCGCCGCCGCCGCCACCGCAACCGCCAAACCACCAAAAGACAGAAGAGACGACAACCGCGCACGCAAAACTCAAAATACACACGACTCGTGCGCTGCGTTTGAGTGTGTGTTTTCCTCACCAATATCGATCAGACCGACGCGAGATGTGTGTGGTGTTTTGCGAAGTGTGAGCGCTAGCAGCTACTGTAGTGGTGGAACAAGACACACGATGAGACACGAGCACGTACGCACGCACGAAATACGGCTGGCTAACATGTTCGATATGTTCGGTCGAGCGATGAGAAACGCGGGCGGAGAAGATGCGGACTAACGGCTGGCTTCACAGACTGAATGAGCTCTGAATGAGCTGTTGTGACTACGCCGACTACACACGTCGTTGTCGTCGTTGAGACGACGCGCACCCCACACACTCGAGCATCGAGCAGCGCAAACTATTTATATATGTTGGGTGCTGTGTGGTGCTTGCGGTGTCTGTGCTCTGCTCTGTTGCTGTGTTGTTCAATGTGTGATGTGTTATGTGCGGAGGAGGAGGAGGAGGTGGAGGTGTGGGACAGCGGACAGCCGACTACTAGCTGATGATGATGGCTCATGCTCGCTGACGTCGTCGCGTCGACGAAGTAACAAAACAACACGCGATGACTAAACAGAAGAACAACGCTGGCACTTCGCAAAAGAAATGGAGCGTGTATCTTCTGTTCCTATTCCTATAAGCACGAATGCCAGCTTTGCGCTTTGCAGCGTAACTGGACCAACCAAGGTACTCACCGGAATTCAATAGGAGGGCGTAATGCGTGCACTGACTTGGAAAACGGGGCCGCAGGATGTTTGGGTCTGCGATGCTGCGGCTGTTCGGTTCGGTTAGTCGACGCTCTGCCACGAAGACTGATGATGAGCGAAAAGCGACGACGACGAGACCAGCAAGGAGGGGCTGCAATTGGGAACAGCAGCGACGTCGCGGGGCCGCGAACGCACCGTACGCGTGTGTATTATTATTAGTAGCAGCGAGGCGCGCCGAGAAAGTTGCTGCGGTCTTCGAGTGTGTGTGTGTCTGTGTTTTCGCGGTGACGGAATTTGCGGAGCGTTTGTACGACGACGGACGGCGCCTGCGAACTTGCGAACGCGAAAACTGTGAATGAAAATATGTTGATGCGCTGCTGCGCACGCAAACTCGCACACAAACACACGCCTACGCACACACACGCTACACGACGACGCTACACAAACAAAACGGAACAGGGTGACAGTTACGAAGCGAGGGGCTTTTCTTTTCCGAATTTCAGGGTGTCACTTTCATTGATTTTCGGATATTCACGAGGATTTTCAATACTTTTGCTGATATTCAAGGGATTTAGATACAAACAAACTATTCTGAATTTCAAAAGATTGCAGTATTAGCAACAAATGTCCAAATAATGCCGAATAACAAACCGAAATACCGAAATAGCAAATGTGCACAAGGGGCATTGCCCCTGGTTGCTACGGGTACGGAATTGCAGTAGTAGACTAATGCGGCGAGTAGTTGTTGTTGTTGTTCGACAAATGGCATCCAAGCTCGCGATCTTTAGCATCCAAAATCTTACTACCAAACAGAAACAGTAAATTGAGTTCCAAACATCTGAAAATAATTATTAATTCTTGAATTACTCGTACGAAATATCATTGGGAATTATGTATATCTCCATCATCAAAATTCCGAGAATACGTCGGCTTTGTCCAAGAACCCAAATACAAATATAAAAACGTGCGTAATTATCTGCACACCACTCTCCATAATTCACAATAGTCGCTGAATTGGTTACAAACTCAAACATACCAAAATTAATTACCTACGGCACCACTGTCTGAACGCGCGCAAATGCCGTGTGTTGCTTTTGTTGTTGTTGCCGCTAAGCCGCATCTCTCGCGTATCGCATGCTTGCATGCATACACGCGCGCATGTGTTTGGCTGCGAATTTTGCGCCTGCTACGATCTCTCGTCATATGCGAGTGCGAACGAGTGCGAGCGATTGTAGTCATCGTGTGTAACCGTATGAGTGAGTGAGTAAGCATCACCAGACGAAACGCGCTCGCCGCTCGAGTGTACCGCAAACGCGAAAAAACCTGACTGGCGTTCAGACGTAGACCGTGCGCACCGTGTCTGTGTCGCATCCCCCAAACAAAATCGCCGAAATTGGCCGGTCAACCGCTCGATTCCCAATCCCAAGAGTGTCCCATCGTCGGGAGCGGCTAGTCTCGAAGTGATTCGCGATCATTCCAATCGGGCGCCAAAGTCGCCAGCGGGGCGCCATTAGATTTTCGGTGTCGGTAGCAAAGTTCCGGAGAAGTGAACACACAATCAGATACACACACACATACAGACGCGCATGCACGCGAAACACTCGCGCGAAAAGAACAACAACTAAACGCGCACGAAAGCAGAAACAGAAACACCAAAAACACAGACGCAGACGCACGCTTGGACGCACGCACGTACACGCACGGATTTGACTGCCTCCGGAACTCGAGTGTGTTTTAGTGTTTTGTTACCCGGAATTCCAGCCCAGAGTCTGTAGCTGTAGCTAGTAAATAGCCACTGAAGAACAACAGCGAAAAGCCGCATTTTCGACGCATTTTCATCCCTCGCGGTTATCGTCCATCTCGCAACAACGCACAACAACAAACATCAGCAGCAGCATGGAGTCAATGGACACGAGTGGCGCCGCCGGCGAAACGCCGCCGTCGCCGCAGAAGCCGGATTCGGCGGCGGCGGTGGTTGAGACGACACCTCCTCCGGTTGCCGAGAAGGCGGAGGAGTCTTCGGCGATGACCGTCGAAACGACGGAGCCAACGAGTGCATCGGCATCGCCTACGAAGCCGACGGCGGCGGAGGTGGAGGCTGCGGCGGCGCCGCCGACCACTGGCGGCATTTTGCGCAGCATCCTGGAGCCGGTGGATCTGGAGAGTGTGCCGGTGCCGGTGGTGACGAAGATCGAGATGTACTTTGATGAGCGGTTCTCCGATTTCCTGACCGCGAAGGCGCTGCACGACAATGCGCAGCGGAAAGTCGGTGAGTGTGCGGGTCTGGCGGGGGAGTAGGAGGAGGGGATGGACGCGTGCATGCTAGTTGGTAGTGTGGTAGGGATCGAGAGGGTGGTTTGAAAAGTGGTGTACGATATGAACAATGATCAGTATTATGATGCAAATTTGAATTTAGTTAGTCAATCGGGCATATCACGATTCGCGAAATTTACAATATTGGCTGAAGTTTGACTAGGAAATTGACTATTTGAGCAAACCTGACACCTGACCAATAACTTGTTTGCGTTATTGTATTTATTGGCGCCGTTTTGAGATGATTGAACAATCAAGCCTATATCCAGAAACAAGAGAGGAATGTTCAGCGATTTTCATTGGATGCGTCCATTCATTCACTCTTCTTGGGCCCGAATATTATCGGATGACGCAAGTTCGGACTATTCAGGGTGGTTATCGAAGGTTTTAACATCCTTGCTGTATCACCAAGAACATGCAACATATGCCATCTAAAATACAAAATTTTGTCTTGTCTATTTCCATCGTTATTTCTCTTTCGAAAATAAGGCTTTTGAATTTGGCAACAAGAATAGGCAATTCGCTACATTACTCTTCTGATAAAATACTAAAATCACTGTTTCTAGCGAATTTGTATTTTGAGAAATCTAAACTAAACAAAACTAAAAAATCTCATGATATTCGTCCATTTTATGAACATTTTTAACAAGAGCACTTCTCGACGTATTTCATATCTGATCACAAAACCGCGTCCGACAAGTCCGACGATGGACAATCGAAACCGCATC
>JANTBZ010051469.1:0-26167 GCA_024741255.1 Exechia fusca | reverse complement strand
TCGATGGACCGAGTATTATTAGGGCCAGATATATGAAAAATGGTAGAGTGATGCCTGAGACGTATATTTAGCGATTAACGAAAATTCGAATTGAACATATTGAACCATTGTCCAAAGGCGAGCCTTCAATTTTCATAAATATGGTGCACACTCATGGATATTAACCTAGTATGTAAGTTTCTTGTCCTCAAGAAATCGGACGTTCATCTTTATAGCCATCCATGTCGCGCGATTATTAGTAAAAAAGTGTGAAACTGTTCATATGGAATGCAGTCGGTATGCGAGAACTACGATATACGAATATTCTCGATTGTTCTTTGATACAGTTTTGGACATCATATAACTGGCAACACCACATGAAAAATGTCTCCAATAAATTATGTTAAGATAAGAAAATGTTACCGCAGGCAGGCCATCGCCTGACATGATTCTAACATGATTTCAATAGATAAATAAAAATAATGAGGAATAATTTATTTTGTACGCTTTGTGGCTTAAAGAACATGTTCACTCAAAAAATATCTCCACTTGCTAAAATAGAACTCTGTTAATTCAGTATACAGCGTCCACCGGACATTTCTAATGCGCCACCAATTATATCTGCCATAGTTGCTACAATAAAGCACTCAATGAAACACATTATTAAATTTCCTAACGTGACTGAATCCATTCAAACAAAAAAGTTCCTAATAATTCACATATGGACTGTTGAAAGGCGAAACAATCACCAATAACTGATATAGAGTTCAAATACACAGAATTGTTTGATTAAATTTCCCTTTTCGGTGGTGCAAAAACATTGTTGGACTTCTCAAACACGCTTTATTTTGCAAGGACAAGATACACTATCAATTTCGGATTATTCAAATTGTGGTTTTTCATTAATTCTCCAGAAAATCTCATTTGGCTGCATATGACGTGCTGTGGCCAATAGACGAAGTTTAAAGTCAGCAATCAAATGTATGAAAGGTAATTTTCCCAAAGCGAAGGTGCCGTAATACTCATCAAACCAATTTTTTTGTCCGACCAAAAGCGAAAGTATTTTTCTCAATGGTCAAAAACATTGTTCCTCTCATTGTAAACTCTAATGATTATAACTTGATTTTGACCATATAGTTTCCAGTATATTTTGATAAGGTAATGAAAAAGTAAAAAAAAAACCACAGCATTTATGTGAGATCATAGGCTTATTCGGATGATATCTTTTTTCTTATAAGTCAGTTGTGGATTCACCGATAGAGGAACACGACACAAGTGTACTAGGAGTTAAAGTTTGACATACACAAAATGTTCGTGTTTCTTGCTCAGTTCAATCCAACCTACAACCTAGTCGTTCGATTGACAAGAATTTTGCCGAAGTTAGCCAAAGAAATAACGAATATTGATTATTTGAATTAATTCACTCACGTCCGACAGCATTGCGGCATGCGTCTGCGTCTGATTGACGATTGCAACGATTGTCGCCGGAAGCAGCGACGACGCCGGAGCCTCCGTTGCCAGCACCACGTCATCGATGACGCTGTGCATGAGCAGCGAGCAGTAGACGGTGACGAACGCCAGGAACACGCAGTAGATGAGCAGATTGGCGACGTGATAGTACTTGCCGTAGCTGTTCCACTTCATCTGCAGGTACTTCTGGCTTAGCGGATGGGCGAGCAGCTCGACGCGTCCGTGACTGACCATCGCCTGTGCTCGGGCGTAGGTTGACGAAGTTGGATCAATCAATTATTCGGGAAAATCATGACGATTGGTGTGCGTGCACGCATGCCCAAAGCCACACTTACGTTTACAACACAAAGCGGCGTGAAATTGACCGTCGGATCCTTCTCTCGAATCATGCGAATGTCGGCAGCCGATTTTTGATACGCATGGAATGCGTATTTGATCTGTGTGTGTGTGAGGGTGTAGATGTGTGTTTTCGAGGGTGTGTTGTGTGTGGGTGTCGTGGCCAAGCGGGCGTGAGTGTTAGCATGCAGAAAACAAAAATCATTGCGAACATGTCAATATTCATGCAGTCACTTTATCAAATCAATTGCGTGAGGTTTCATCAAATCATCGAACATCATGCGCGAAATGGAAATGCATTCGCCGTGCAACATGCAACAAGCTGGCGCAACATATGCGCGTCTGTGTGGCAGGCGTCGCTTACGTTCAGGGCCGGCAGCGGTATCGGCTTCGATATCTGAATGGTTTCGCCCGTCTTCTCGTCCACCTCGGCGTACAGGTTCTCGCATTGCAGGCACGAAAACGAGTAGTTTATCTAAACCGAACCGAACCGAACAACATCACGGCCAATCCAGCACGACACAAACCGAGAAACGTGAAAACAGAGGATGCATAACGCGTCGTCCATATGTGGGGGTGGGTTGGTGTGTGTGCGTGTGGATTGGCGTGTGTGTCCGGTCGCTCTAAGAGAGAAATTTGAAAAAGAACATGGCACATGGCACTTACGTAGAAGCTCTTCGAGTCTTTCTTGCAGTTGGCGCGCGTGATGCATTTGTCCTGCACCGCCTCGAAGACGCGCGGCATCGATGAGATCAGCGCCAGCGTCACGCACGGATGCTTGCCGGAGCGCATGTTCATCACCTCGGCGGAGCGCTGATCGTGCGTGACCATCGCCAGGGCGGCCTCCTGGTACTTGTAGTGGATGGCATAGTCGATGGCCGACATGGTCATGTAGTTGTAGCTGAGCTTGCAGCCGATGCTGAGCAGCAGCGAGATGGCGTTCGATTTGTTCTCCATGGTGGCGAGATGCAGTGGCGTGTTGCCGTCCTTGTCCATGTGGTCGAGCAGGTGCGAGTGCACCGAGTGCAGCAGCTCGATGGTTTGCGTGTAGCCGGACATGGCGGCGAGGTGGAGCGGATTGCGGCCGTTGTGGTCGCGATGGAGGAGGGCGCCGCGGTTGAGCAGCAGCTGGACGACCTGCGCCGCAAAACATATGTGGAACATAAACGATAATGTTGTGTAAGCGTGTAAGCGATCTCGAGAGAAATTGGATACTGTCGCAAGTCGCAAAACAGTATTGCCTTCAATCAGGGGGCAAGTAATCAGTCAAGCACTTTTGAATATGACATGACTGATTACAAGTTACATGAAAATCCGTTCATGTTTCTTGTCACTGTGCAATGTTCAAATGTTCATATGTGCAAATTAATTAGCTTTCCCCCAGGTGCTGTGGCTCTAAATATACCAACACGCATTCAAAAATCATATTTCCCCCAGGTGCTGTGACAGTTGATATACCAATTCTAGCATTGAATTTTGCATTCAATTTGACGCATATCGCATGCGTAATTTTCTCGTAAACCATATGTTATCCTACGTCATTAGAATGATATATTTTCTCTATAAATGATAATATTTATTCAGTTTAAACCTAAATGTTATTGAAATGTGTACGAAATGCATAATCTGTTTACTAAATGGTCGTTTAACGAAGTCAACAGTTTGTCCTGGAAGATGGAAAATAACTGTTTCTAGGAACGCTTTCTTTGGTATAAATGAAATCAAATCATTCCCTCACGTGTATAAAACTCTTTGAGCACACGTTTGAATCACTCGTTGATATCAAACATATTATTTTCGTAAGACTATCTCGTTCGTTTACTCACTCTCGTATGTCCCTGCTGCGACGCAATATGCAACGGCGTCAGACCCTCGCCATCGCTCTCATTTATAATGAAGCTGCCCTTCTCCGAGTCGAGCAGCTGACGCACCGTATTATATCGCCCGTATCTAGCCGCAAAGTGCAGCGGACTCTCGTTGTTGTTATTCTTCAAATTAATGCACGCGCCCAGCCGAATCAGATTCTCCAGCGACCGGATGTGCCCCTCGCGGCTCGCATAGTGCAGCGGCGAGCACCCCGTATGGTCCTTCTCGTTCAGCAGCTGCAGCAGCACCGGATGCGACTGGGCCTTCGTCACCTCCTCGGCGAAATCGTGCAGCCGCCCGCCGTTCATGATCACCAAATGCAGCACGTTGCGATAGTTGCAGTCCTTCACGCCAATGTTGGCGCCCTGTCGGATCATCACGTTCACCGTCTTCCAGCCGGCTCGCGAGGCGGCCAACAGCAGCGGCGACCGACCTTCGCGGTCCAGCGCATTTATGTCGGCGCCCTCGTTCACCAAATACTCAACGATCTCCGGATGGTCGAACATGGAGGCGCAGTGCAGTGGTGTCATTTTCTGCGCATCAACGCACGCCAGACAGACGCGCTTCTCGGCCGGTTGCATGGTGAACATCAGTTTGACGATGTCCATGGCACCCTGCGGGCGTGGGCGCGAGCCAGGGAGTGATGTGATGGTTATGATGGTTATGATTAACACTGTCACAAGTCTTTGCAAATTGTATAGTGCCGAGTAGCGTCATGAAATCGATACTAGTGTGTGCTGTGGTTCGGTTCTGTTAGAACCAATAGTGAGCCATGTCATTTTCAGTCATTTCCGGTCGCTGGAAAATGTTATGCAGAATGCACGAAAAGAGCTTTTTTTTGGCATTCAAAATAAAAGCGGTAAATTGTTGGATATTATATTCAAAACATGATTGACACAAAATAGAAAGCAACACATAAAAATCGTGTGAAAAAAAATATTCGAAGAGTTGTCCACATCAAAAGTTATTCAAGTTTTAAATGCTATATCAACAAATAAGTATAGTATGTACAGTGTACAGGGTCACTGTACATACTATACTTATTTTATTAGTTATTAGTGAACACCGTGAAGGATCCACAGAAAAGTCGAGTATGTCGAAAAAGTTAGCGCTAGACTCTCAACTGCAGGAATATTCAAATTCTTCAAGTATTGCCAAAATTAAATCTTTTGTTCCCATTCAGTAATATCTAGATTTATCTAGTATTGGCAGAAGTTCTTTTAGACGGGTATCATCCCTTGTATCATACCTGAAACAATTGCATAAGAATGCGGAACGTATATCTTCATTTGATTTAGATCTTTATCTGCTCAATGAAACGAACTCGACTAAATTTCGAACTTGGGGACCAACGATTGAAGTTTGGCAAATACACCCGCCAATACTTGAAAAATCTGGATATTCCTGTACTTCTCCAGCGCTTACATTTCCGACATGCTCGACTTGTCGATGAATCCTTCACGGGGTTCACCAATAAGGCTGTACGCTGTACGTGACTACTATACAATACAACTTCAAAGTACAATTGGTATAATTGAATATTGTCTGGGTTTAGACGACCCCCATTCATTCCAAATGAGCACTGTTGATTTGTAAACACTTGTGATATTTATTTTGCTCCTTGTTAAAATCCAACTGTGACCGAGGCGACACGTGCGTGACCTCCATTTGTTAGTGAATACTAGTTTAATTACAATAGAAAAAAAACCTACCTGTGCACATGCCAGGTGAACGGGCGTCGACAGGTCGTGTTGTTGCGTCGAAATCTTCGCACCGGAATTGATGCACAGCTCGACGGCTTTGATGTCGCCGCCGTGGACGGCCGAGTGTAGCGGCACATTGCCCTCTGCATCGTAGAACGAAATCATTTCCTCGCGAGTGCAGCCACGTGACTCGCCCCACTGCAACACGCCACACGCGCACACACACACGAGCAGCACCACCATCAGCACCACCACATAATAAGACCGCAGACCGAGAATATGAAATATATTTTATTACACGTAAGCGAGACGGTCGTCGGTCGCGGTTGTAACGGAGAAAGTGCCGATCATTGCGTCATTTGCGTGTCGAGTCGAGTCTAGGTAATTGCGCAATAACTGACCTGAAAGAACACTTCCATGGTGCGAGAGCTGGCGTTCTTGGCCGCCTCGTGAATCGGATAGTAGCCGTTGTTGCAAGGCCGTCGCGGACAGGCGCCAAATTCCGTAATCTGAAGGGACATTCAATTTGAAGTGTCATCATTTGTTGGAATTCGGAGATGTACATTTTACTAGAACATCTTGTTAGATCGAACATATGCTAAATACTCGGAAGTCAAATTTCGCAATGTTATTGAAAATGATGCGATTAAAGCACGACCCTGACACCGAAACCAATGCTAGTGTTGCATGTTACTGGCGATGACACTCAATTAAGCTGTCTGCTACGGCGTATCTCGAATGTTCGTGCATTACACAAATTACCTCCAAACACACGCATGCATTTATTACCACCAACTCTAATCACCACACACAACAACATAATCACATTATAATCTATCACTTCAACCAACCACCAGCCAGCTTGTGCAAAATCTACAACATACTCAACTAAAGTCTCTAGAACCAAATCGAATCGAATGCGAACAATAACTTTACCCAACCTACCAAAATGCGAGCGCATTCCTCGTGATCGTGTATGGCGGCCAAATGCAGAGCCGTGCGACCGTGTTCGCCGCCCTTCTGGATGTCGATGATGTGCCGATGGCGGCCCATGATCTTCAGCGCCTCGACGCGATTCAGTTCGGTGGCGAGATGGACGGGCGCCAGCTTCTTGTCGTTCAGCACGCCGGTGTTGACGCACAGCTGCAGCAGGCACTCCAGAGCCTCGAGGGCGTCGTGCTCGACGGCCTTGTGCAGCGGCGTGTTGCCGGCCAGATCTTGCATGTTCAAATCTGCGCCGTTGTATGCCGTTCATTGGTTTGCACATCACATTCGAATTGAGAATTGAAACCACAAACATGCTTCGCATCACTTACCGCCATTCTGCTCCTTGATGTACTGCAATATGTTGACGCGATTGCGAGCGGCTGCCTGATGGGCGGCGGTGCGTCCCTTCGTGTCCTGAACGGACAGCCGCGAATTGTTGCCCTGGTAGAGGCGCACAAACTCGTCCAGATTACCAGCTTCCGCTGCCTGTTTGAGCGCGAGCGCGAGAATCGTAAGAACATTTTAAATTTTCAATCGGACAATGTGCGGAATTCCATTGAGGGTGAAATGAAACGAAAAACTTGCTGTTTCCAATGTCATCTCTACACTCGAGGTCGGCATCCTGATTTTCGAGACCATATCCAGAATTTTGCAACCCATTGTGTGATAAAACAAAGTAAGAGCCAAAGCACGTCGAGCGCCAGATTATGAGTTCACATTTATTCCAAACTGGATGTTCAGAAAGTGCTGCATGACTGTTGCGCGCCAATGTCTAATCCGTACTGAGCTGAGCGATGTTTTGTCCGCCCAGCCAACCAACCCCGCGAACAAATAATATACGCAGTGCATGGCCATCGTCATATACGCGCAATTGAGCGCCCGATCGACCGTGTGTGTGCGTGTGCAAACTTCCGCACAGCATATGGAGGTGTAATAATAACGTTGGCGACGGCGACGCATGTGTGCAAGTGAATGTGACGTCTGACGACGAAGTGTACATGTTCGCGTCCATTAGGACCGTCGACTGAATAGGGCTGATATGCAAATTAGTCACTAAAGTGGTGCCTCTGAATGGTTTTCTAATTAATCCGTGGGCAGTATTTTTCGTGAAACTTGGAGCCCTTCCACACACACATACATGGCGTGTCTAATTAATAAATTACTTGCTGTGCCATTAGAAGCACCGTATACAAGCAATGATATTTTATTACCAAATACACAATGTGAGCGCCGGTTTTATTTGCGTTGTTCAAATAAGCCGAATGGCGATTGTTATTCGGATTCCGGTAGGTTAGGCTCGTCGATACGCCTGGTAATTCATATTAGTGGAAGCGAATTGTCGAGCTGAGTTCAAGTCCCTATAGACTGGGGCCCTGAGGGTGTGTCTAATGGATTGAAGAAACCAATTTTGCGAAATGTGTCGAAATGAGATACGAATTTATGGTTTTGCTTATTTTAATGACAACATACGAAATTGAGAACAATTCATTCAGTAGATTAGATCTCAGATGGTTTATTTCGCCCCGTAATGAGCGTGTGAATGAGCACTATGAGATGGTTTATTCTAAACTAGCTGTAAATTTACGTATATTTGCATCAAGAATAAAATAAGTCCGTACGCTGCGCCAGACGTACTTACAATGTGTATATTGCATGCGCATGTTTCATATGTTTGAATATTCAATTCCAGTACAACTGAACATAAAAGGACCCTAATTCCAAATGAAATTACCATATGTATTGTGATAAGCCCCAGCGAAATGGCAAAATGGCATACATATGCATGACATATGCATGTATGCGTGGATAATAAAGTGTATGTCAGTACTCAACAGAATAAACCGAACGAAAGTGCTTGAAATGTATGGAAATAATGTTTGCCATTGTATGCGTCTACAGAATAACAACCTGTATGAGCTGATCCGGCTGCACTTTCATGCTAGGCGCAAAGCGCAGCATCTTCGACCAGTTTTGCAACTGTTGCAAGCGAATGGGAATCGCCTCCTGGCTCTTGCTAGCGTATCCATTTATGAAACTTCGTAACTTATCCGACTTCACCATCCTTGACATTCTGGCGCGCACTGTCCTCTGTGCGTTTTGTCACTGCCGTGTGTTTTTCAAGTGTCTGTCAAGTGTGGAGCGCGTGACAAATTGGCTACACGTATCTGCACTTTCGTAGCATATCCGAATGTTAACGACGGAATAAGAACACGCGAGCACTTACGCGCGCCAACGCCTCAGTTTATCGAGTCGCGGACCATGTTCGGACTGGAATACTTGTACTTTTCTTGTACTTTACAATCGCGTAATTAACAATTAATTCGTTGCAGATACCGAGTCAAAGGGCGAGCACAAACAGCAACATATTTCAATCACTATTGCCAACTACCGAATCGCGTCAGAGAGAGAGAGAGCGAGTGGGACCACGGAATCGCGAGTGCAGAGTCGTGTGTACACAGATTCGGCACCAACTGGAGACTGAGATTTATTGCATTGCATGCGGGTCCTTTTATACCGGTCGAGCTGCGTCGTCGTCGGTTTTGGCGAAGCTCGTCGTCTTCGCGTCGTTGGTCGTGACCGAGGTCGTCGTGAGACACGCGCTCCGGCAACCTCCACCACGAGATTCCCGAGAGTGTATCGTCTGCGGCGCGTGCCGCGAGCAACAAGCACCGAGCACCGAGCGAGCACGCAGGACACGTGCATGTTACCGGTGCTGGGCTTCCCCACAACGCAATATAAACACAGAGGCCAGGTAAGCGGCACTCAGATGCAATTTATTGGAACGGGAGAATTGAGATGAGTGCGTGGGGGGTGGGGTTCGTTGGCATTGGCGGGCGGTAGAGTGGAACGCGTGCCGCCGAACATACGAGATAATTGCTGGTCCTGCTGGTGAACGGGCAAGTTCGGTTTAATTAAACACACAACGGTGTGTAGCGATCGGCTTATAATAACTCGTGGATGCAAGTTATGATAATGAATGGGGCTGGTAATTGGAATGCATGTATATCTATCGAGCAAGGTATGAGAACACAGGAACCAGTGAGTTTCACCGAAGATTGTGAGTGTGCGAAAGGTGAATGTAATATATTTAAAACTAGCTGGCCCGGCGAACATATCACACAACAACATAAAAAAACTATAGATAATTGAAACCCATTGCGCATTGTAATGCTTTTCTATAGTAACATTTGTTTATTTTTATGCATATAAACATATTACGATGCCGGTTTGCCCACTTTTGAGCACGCAACGTACTGAAGGAATAAACGGCTAAACTGTTTTTGGTACTACGACCTGTAGGTATAGACCTCCCTGCCATATTCCCCCTGTAATGGGTTAACATGTACTTTCGATTTGAAATAACCATTACCCGATATTAATTCTATCAACTATTTCACGACTCACGATCACTATACTAATGGGTTGAAAATAACTTAGTCGATAATGGGTTAACGGAAATAAGTTAACTATAGTATACAAATCATCCTTGGGCTGATCTCAACATATGAGCCAACTTTCATGAAATTTGGTTCGCTAGGCTCAGCGTGATGATGCTCAACCCAAAGTGACGAAGATTTTTATTTATGGGAGAAGATGTAAGATATTGGAGACCGTGTTTTGGAATATTATGGTTCATTATAAATTGAAGACGAAACACTAATGATCAAGGCCTGGAATATAAAAACACTATTTTTTCTGATCTCTTATACATACTAGTTGACTTACAAATTAATTTTCCAAGTTTGCGACCATTTTAAGAGGACAAGCCATAAAAAGCTTAACATTCCAATGATACATGTTTGTTGAATAACATCATTCGTCGTTAGCCGAAGATGAGATTATGTCTCGCGATTTTGTGTGAATATGGTACATAACATCGCGTGACATAAGTCTCATCTTCGGCTAACGACGCCCTAAATAAGGCCTCTCCGTTCATATATAAAAAAATCTCCAATTCCTAATTCGCTCGGTATTTTTTAAACACATTTTGGAAAGAATTTGTAGACAATTTTATTCTCTCTCATTTGAGTATACACACATTGTTCAAAGTCGGTCCAGTGAAAAATTATAGGCTGTATTAAAATTTACAAATATGAAATCTTTATAATCCGGGGAGAGAAACCGAATATTTGCCCCCATACAAAAAATACGTGTTTCGAGCTTATTATGAAGGACATAACTTTTCACTGGATTGTCATAATAAGTATTTATGCCCCTTTGTTATTCATCTTTTAAAATTATCATAACTCACCCTCAAAATGCGAAACGGACTATCTCGTAGAAAACAGATTCCCTCGGTCTGCTGCGTCAGAATAGCTTGCAGTTCGCTGCTCTTTTCGTTCTGTGCCTTCGCATTGTGCTCGCTGCGGTCGGTTGCCATAGGTGAGACGCTACGCGACGGCATCTTCAGTTTGTTGAGCACCCAGGCTTGCTGGAAAGTTGAGAGGCCACACAAGTATTGTACAGTATTTATATTAGATGGCTAAGATGCGAATATTCTAATACAAAGTTCAATGTTCTGCATGACTCTCTCTATCATTTATACTTGATTATAATCATAATGAACCATACAAAAGAAAAACATATGTCCAAGATTGAATAACATGTTCGAATTTGAATCCATATTTGTCAGCCAAAATACAAATAAAAAGTTCATTTTCTAATTTTGTGAGAACCCCGAAAAACGCACAATCTGAGCATTTTTCATGCAATAAAAACACGTACTTTCTTCAATTTGGCCGACTTCAACGTGTCCATCGGTGCGTCCCCGTCTCCGCCGACAGCCATCGTGATAATCGCCGACTCGCAGCGCGAACCTGTCGTCGTCGTCGTCACAGCCAGCATAGGGCGCTCCTGCTCGGCGGTCGTTGTTGTCATCATCGGATTCGTTTCGGTGTCAGCGACGGCGGCACACTCGCGATTGTGCAGCAATGTGTTCGTTGTGCTGCCAGGTAGGATGGCCATCGTTTGTGCGGTCTAGAAGCTTTCGATGCGTGCCGAACCTGTGTCGATTGTGCGCTGTTGATGCGTCGTTGATTACATCATTATCAGATTGTGCCCGACAAGCGGAACTTCGGTCGGTAACTGCGTTCGGTGTTAACATATGCCAGACATAGTCGATAGAAGCAATCGCGCTCCCGAATTTCGGCGGCCCTTGACAACGACTTCGTCGTCACACCGTACCGAACCGTATTCAAAACGAATTCGTCATTGATACGCGAGTTGATTATATGGTTTGTTTGTATTGTGTCGGATACAGAAAAATGATATGCTCATTGCGAGCATAGCGACAACTAATATAATTATCACGATTAGTATTAGCAAGTGTATCGTGTCTGCCCCAATTAATCCTGTAATCTCTATTGAATTTGGTGGCGTCGGTATGGTCATATAGACTTTGTGTCGTAGTCGTAACACGCATGTAGTCTCTCGATATTTTCACAACTCAATGACTGAGCAAAAGGGGGACTCACACATCAACACATGCACATTCATGTGTGCAATATCGTCGATTTCGCTAAGGCGCTAACACCATTCAATATAAATCGGAAACATGTGCACAAATATCACAATCAATGTATTGAATTGGAATGAGCTTGTCTGTGTGCGCGAACATTCCACACAAATACAGATGCGTTAAATATAGAATAATACTAACACTCCCGACGAGTGCTCTGGTCCAACGCACAATGGAACAACGTAATTCGCACTTGACGCAGAGCAACAAACCGACGACTAAACGCTGTCGACACGTTCAATCGCTCGTCTTGTTGCTAACAAACCGAATGCACCATTAATAAAACGCACGGCAGACGACATGAACGGCCGCCTCAGCCGAAGTTGTCGATAATATTATTCGTTCGAATGATCAAACTACTATTCGAATAGAGCATATGGTCATACATTAATTGATTGCACACAGAACGTCTGATGCATGATGATAGATTGGTTTTCACCTCCACCCTTACGAGTTAGGGCTAATCAAGTCCTAGTCACACACAAGGTGACACACGTAATTAGTTGGTGGCGACTGGGTTCTGGACATGCACAACAAACAATTACGAGTGAACTGCAGGTTGAACGATTATATCGCGACGCACTGAACAATGGGTAATTTTTCTCGGAATTTAAACAACATATTCATATAACACATCATAGAACTTCCATACAATTGGTTCTAACGGATTCATCCAACTAAGGTAAAATTAAGTAAGTAAGTAATGGACAATTGCGGAAACTGTTTTGTTGCCTATTAAAATACTTTTCAGTATCATAAAACCATCACATCAATATACTCGTTGAAAAACGACTCGTTTGAATGTTCCATTCATCCACATACATATAACACATACCTATAACAATCCGTTAAATTTTAGTCTTCACAAAATGGATACACTCTAATATATTCGAAATCGCGATCACTGTCTGTCCTAACTTGACTTCAAAACACATCGAGGATTTTCACACGCACTGGAGCGTCTTTGCTTGCTGTCCGCTTGCGATCCGACCCGACACGCCGTTTTGCACAAACTAATCGGCAGTGTGTCGGGAAACTCGTTGCGGACACTCGGAAAAGCGCGCATATGTGCAGACACCCACATACGCAACCGCCGCCGCCGCCACATTACACACAGTCCCATACGATATATTTGAATGAATGGTGGGTTCGTGCTCTGACAAGCGTGTTGTGTGCGTGCCTGTGTGGCGCGCGCATGTTTAACTGCTGAACATGCATATGTATGGATGTTCATCACACCCCATTGTGAGCCGACTAAACACAATAAACATACATGCACTCACACCAATGCACACACACGAGTTCTAAACGTATTTCCAGGCGTTTCTCTGGTAAGTGGACGATAGAAGTCGTAGACACATGAGCAGATGTATGAGCGTACTGAAAGCACATGGGTTATATATTTCTGAAACACGGCGACAGGCGGCAAACACGTAATTGACGCTCCGATTTGTTTGTTTAACGTTGATGCGCCTTTCCATCAATTTGCACGCGTACACAATTGATTCGGGCATCGATGACGTGACTACGAGTGTACAGCTTGCGAGCGTGGAAAGTTGTAAGATGGTAGGTATACTTCGAATAGATGTGTACAATGTAGACTTAGTTATTCGGTTTTATGTGGAACTAATATTTATAAAAATTAGAACGTTCAGAGTCGAAGTGCCATTTATCTTATAATTCATTGGACAAGCAATAATTTTCAAAATATTGTGTATAGCTAAAAATATATTTCATTATTATAACTCTTAAAATCTGAGAGCATATCACATTTCGCCATCATCACCACCAGTCATCATCAACAGCCGATCTTTTGGAAAGCTTTTTCGTTACAACGCCCTTCGATACGTCCACGATGAAAAACAAACCAAGAATGATGATCGCTGCGATACCGATGTAGATCAACAGTTTCCTCAGTCCCGGTGCCACTATGTGTTTCAATGATTGGAATGGACTTGAGTACCATTTGAATGATGTTTCAGGGCGTCTGGAAAAATATAATGATAGAAATCTGTTACTATGTGTCGACATTGTCGTCTTTGTTGACATCAGAGCTCCAATGAACATAGTAGCTTGTTGCATGTACTTCGCTGACTCAACATTCATTCTCGGAAGTCGTACAAATTACGCACGTTTGTGTGTGTGTGTGTGTGTGTGTGTGTGTGCGTCCAGCTTTGGGGGCGCGGCACGACCACACAACACGCGCGCAACTCAACTAGTGAAAACAAACATGCGCTACCAGCAATTATAATAGTCCGAAAATAGACTCGGTTGCACACTTGTTTGCGTTCAATTCTAATTTGACGACGGCATGAACATGACGCTGAACGTCTCATCATATCGATACGTACATTGGTGGTGGCAGAGCGAAGGGACCCTCGCGTCCGAGACCGACGGGAGCGGCCGTAGCACTCGGCAGCACTTCCAGATCCAATTCGACCTTACCCTGCGCCAAAATGTTCGACAGATCAAAAGCGATTCGTGTATTATTCGTTAGAATGCGTGTCTCACCGTCTGTCCGATTTTGCCGTTCTTCAGCATGCCCTTGACGGGGAACCAACCGCGCACCGAATGCTGCCGATGGAACAGGTTCACGTGCTCCAGCGAGCTGCGAGACTTGTGCTGCGACGCAGTTTGCAGCTTGCAATCGGCCTCGTGCTTGGGTGGCATCGGAAAATCCGATATCAGAATCGATGTTGATCCTGTGCGTCAGCATATTCAAGCGCAAATCAACAGTAATTAAAACGCTCGCATACACGCTTGCCATATGACGCATACCGAGAAAATCATCCTTCGACACCGCATCATTATCCCAAATTTGCACTGTTAGCGAGACGGCCCGCTTGAGCTGCGTATCGTGTTGCTCAAAGAATCGCTTTCGCTTCACCACCACCATCTGAACATGCGAATGAGACACGCGAATTACTAACCCGTACACACACACACACCCTCATCGAACACTCGCTAAACCTATTATATGCAAAAATCGAATGCTTGCCTTTTCCTCCGCCTCGGCGTACAGCATTGGGAACACCATGCGCCAATTAAACTTGGCCTCGCCCGTTAATGAGCGATAATGCACGTCCGTGCTCTGGGAAACATCGGCGTCATCCAACCACCTGTGACGCGAACGGATGGGGGAAGGTAAGCAGAGAAGCAGAATGTTACACACAACTCCCTGAAGTGTATTACAACACGCACACTTTGACGTAGATGTCGCTCATTGCGCTGCCGAAAATATTCGTGTCGTCCAGTTTCACGTTGCATGTGCCCCAGACGATTACGCGCAACTCGTACTTTATCGGCTCGGACGGCTTGATGTCGACGAGCGTCGGCGGTCGCGTGGGATCGGCGATTTCCAGCCACATTTGCAGTTTACCCTGCCGTGCGTGATGTGTCGAACGAACACGAAGACGAATTGATATTTGACATTCAGTGTTGTGACGCAAATGTTTGCAATACCTGTTCCAATCCGGGTCGATCATCACGAAACAATGAGCGGGTTTCCACGTGCTCGGGTATGAGTTTGTAACCGAATGCCGGAATCGTTTCGAGTTGCTTCAACACGGACAAACTGAGGCGCTCGAACAGGGGTTCGTCTGGATGAGACAGCAAATTTCATTCAGAATTTAGGAAATGCATCATCATAAGAGATATACCTATGCTCAGAGCCGAACAAGTGTCCTTGAACGTCATACCGCCGACCAGCAACTTGTTTCCCATCAAGAGCGGTGGATCGATGGATGCTTGTTCGCACATCTGACGCAGAATCGTTGACGGTGGATGTGCACTTCGCCACACATTGTAGCCTAAGCTGTGTTGAATGTGTGTTATTTAATTATTCATCGCAACGAAATTAATAATCCGTGCTTACCGATTGTACTCATAGGGCAGACCGGAATAAGCACGATGCTGCGAACGCAAACGATCTTCGATGTCAATGACGGTGCTGCCAATATGATCGTCGCACGTTAAATCTCGATCGTATACCGATATTTTGATTGTGACAGTCCTTTGGTGTATCAAATTGGATTTGTTCTTGAGAATTAAAAAATATATTATTCATCAACGAAAAATACCTCGGCAGCATTGCGGTAACTTGATAGTGTTTGCCAAATAACGGATTAGCTTGGTTCGGCACGTAATTCATGCGATCGTTGATCTGAAAATATGACCTCAATTGTTTCCTCAATAACGTTTGAAATTCGTTCCATCCAAATTACCTTTGTCGGCCCACATTCGATTTGAATGTAGGCGTCCGAACTCTCCACCCGATCGCGTGGCCGCAGATTGAGGCCTTGCACAATGTACACATTCAGTAGGACGGTCCGCTCCGATATCAGATCCAACAATAGTTGAGCCCTGAAAATAGTACCCTTTAATCAGTATGCAAATTCGGTTTACGAATCTGTAGCATCCTACTTGTTAAACGAGAAACACTGAAACGAATTGGAGAATTTTCGCACCTTCACGTCGACCTTCAACTCGGCGTAGATCTTTGGAATTTTCGCACAGCTTTCGGTCTTATCGATGCACAACATATTCAGACTGTCTGACCAGTCACGCAGATACCCGAACTCGGCGAGCATCTCTAGCTCCGTGTTGTACACACTCAAGCGATGCTTCAATCCTTCGTCGGTGTACTCGTGTTCATGCGGTACCTGTATCGAATTGTAATATTTCGTCCACCACGTGAAACCGGCTTGCGTGGTGGCTCTCTGACATTTGCGCTCCAATGGATTGTCGCATCGATCTTTGGCCGGCTTGCCGGCACGTTTTCTCAGGTCCATGTACTTTTGATCGATTGTCCTCCGCACCAACTCTGCGAAGCGTTTCCCTCTTTCAACGACAGTGCCTTTCGGAAGTTTGGTCTTCGACGGCGTGTCGTCCAACAGTGGCAGCTGCTCGTCGTCGGCATTGTCATCGGGCATGGTGAGTGCAATTTTCTCCCACGTCGACTGCGGCTGGCCAGGCTCTTGCACGAAGTACTCGCTGGCCCGCCTCTGCTGAGCCACGCCAATCACGCGCTCGCTACGCATAGAGCAGTCCACGTGTCGCATCGAAATGGCCGGCCAAAAGTTCGGGTCCTCGGGCAGCGTGACGTAGCCGGATTTGAAGGGGTCGATTAGATTCATCGACATACCGAACGGCTTGGAGGAAAGGCCACTGCGCAGCTGGAGTTCACCGAAGACGAATTCTATCAGATACTTGCCGAGCGTTCGGCTAGGGCATTTCTTCCAGTGGCGCAGGCCGATGAAGGTGACCTCGACCCTGATGGTGTGATATTGTGTGTTAGGGGTGAGTAATGTTTCAATATTGGAAAAAATAGGGAAAATTACTTGTATTTTGTCATTGGCGGACATATGGTCGTCGGAATGGGAATGATTTCTTCTGGATTCGTTTGGTCCTTGCTCGCAAAGCCATACGTGATTTCCGCAGATATCAGAATTTCAGCCCGTCGTCTGCCATCGTTCATGCAATCGATCCAATGCAACGGTGGCTGAACGTTCGTGAAATGCGGGTCTGTTTGATATATACCAGCCAATGCGAATTGCATGTATTGCGTCCATTAATATCTCTGCGAATCGTATACTTTAGATATGGCATAATTACCCAGATTCTCAGCACGCAACACCGGCGCCAGGAAAGCCCGACCTAAGCACACCGGTTTCTGCAGTGGGGCACAGGTCACTTGAGAATTATATCGTCGAGTGAATTGTACAAATACCAATTAACCCACCCCCTTCTTCTTGCCCTCCCGATTCAACTCCAGCACCATAATCGGCACATTCAATCGCCGCCGGTTGGCCTCGCAACATTGCCGCATCGGTCGCTCAATGCGCAACGTTTCGTTCCAGATCGGCAGCCCCAATGTCTCCACGGTCGTACGCAGTGGCCGTGTGGCGGCGACCGCATCGCCAGCCACAATCACCTCCAACGTCAGGCCATCGGTTTCGTCAAATGCACACGCTTCCATGTGCATCTTCACCTGGTGCGCGTACACTTTGATCTTGGTGTAGGTCGCCGACAGGGAGGTGGACAGCTGCTGCATCTCGAACGCGTTGCTCGTCTCCTTGGCCACATCGATGGTCATCCGCAGTTTGGCGGCCGCGAACAGGCAGCCGCAGCGCAGGCAATCGCCGTGCGTGCACTGGCGCGGTTTGAAGAGAATCGCGTGCGGTTCGTCGCACAGCAGACCGTTGTCGTTGGCACTGTGCACAGCCTCCGGTGGATCGTTCGGCGACGATGCCGGTTGGGGTGGCCCATAGGTGTACTTGATTGGATCGCAACTGTGCGAGGCCACAACCTTGTTCGCCGTACTGACGAACTCGATTTGCACGTCCGGCCAGCTGTTCTGCCGATACCTGGTGATGAAGTACTGGAATGCAGAGAGTCCCTCTTGCAGTGCCTTCTGTACTTGTGTGCCATCCGTGCTGGGGATGAAGCGAGAGCGGTTGACATGGGATTGTTCGGTCTTGGCGGTCTTGATGAATTCGTCCTGGAATATTGGCGAAATGAATATTTAATTCACTAACGTTTTCGGTTTTGTTCGCATACTTACTATTTTGTCTAGGAGACATTGGCGTCGTGTTTCGTCCCACTCGGTGAATTTACGTGTTTCCATAGCGTTGATGAAATCCCGAAATGCGCCCATTCCGTCTTTTATATCATCGATCATTCTACTCAGGATACCTCTAGCGCATCTCGGTGTGATTTGTTGATATTGTGTGAAATCTAGCAGTTTATCTTGCTAAAAAAAAACGAATCATTATAATTGTGCTCAATGCATTACCGCTTCCAAAACTCACCAAATCCGTGCACAGGTGATCTAGCCGATTGTCCAGCAACCATTTGAAACGCAGGTCCGGCACGTCCAGCGTCACGTACATCGGCTCGAAAACAACGGGCACGCCCGTCGATGTAGCCTGTCCGGTCGCAGCAGACGCTTCGCCTCTGAACGACAACATATACGGAACCAGCCGCGACAGATTGTTGGCCCAGCGCAGCCGTGTCGAGACCTTGTCCATTTTCTTCAAATCCGAGGCGAATGTCGTCTCGTATATCGTACAGCGGACGGCCATCGTGACCATGCTCCAGAATTCGTACTGGAAGAATAATATAAAATAGAATTCGAATGTGATGCCAATTGGTCGCAATTCTATGGCTATCAATTGAGTAATACCTCAACAAACGCCGGAATATCCATCGACAATGCCGGCCGATACTGGATCACCTCCAACGCACTGCCATCCTCGGTGCGTATCGACATCAGCACGCGACCGTAATACTCATCGGTCACGGGCGTGCGCATCTCAACGTAGGCCGGCCCAAACGACGGGCTTTGCTCCACCTGCCGGTTGCCCGTTGTCTGCGTCGGCAGCAGCATCTCGTCGAACATAATCTGGGCACTGGCCGCCGGCTGACTGCCGCCCATCACATCGATGTGGAAGCATTGTCCGAGCGACGGAAATGAGCCCGGGAACACCAGCTTCTCATTCCATACAGGGTACTGACTTCGGGAGCTGTTGTGCGTCTTCATCGTTGCGCCGGCGAATTTCACGCTGACGCACTGGTCACGTTTCTTCTCGAACAGGGCGGAGAAAATGTTCACACAATAGATCACGTTGCGCGGCGTCTGCTTGGCCGCGGAGAGTGTGAGGAGATTACTGTTCGAATGAACAGATGAGCGATTAGCGCCATGATGTCTGTGCGAGCAATCGCAAATTGTGACCTACTCTTCGATTACGTCATAGTCGCAGACGAGCAGCAAACCCGGACCCGGCCGCTGACCTTTCGCAATGATTGACACGTCCAGCTGTACGTAGTGCGCCACGTTCAGCTGCTTTGTGCACGCCATCGGCTGGAGTTGCGCCCACTTCTTGTAGAATCTGTGATCTTGAGTGGCACGGTCACGGGTGAAATTATAACATCTAATAACACTCGCGCGATAATGTACGCGCGCACTCACTTTGCATCTGCCACACCGTGTTCAGCTCGATCCACATCTCGCCGATGCACTCGTCTCGACGGGCGCAGCAGCACTTCCGGCGGAAGGCCGCCACGCGCAGGCCGCGCTGCAGCATCTGCGGCAGTCGCATGCTCATCTCGAACACAAAGTATTCGTTGAAGACGGGCGAATCGCTGCGCTTGGCGACGGCCGTCTGCCGCTTGCCGCCGCTCAGGCCCTCCACCTCGACCGTGACGAAGGTGTCGTCGTTCGGGCGGCCCGTGTACGCCGCCTTGTTGATGGTGACGCCGATCAGGTACTCCTGGACGAGCACGTCGGCCGCAGCGACGGCTGCCGTTGTGCACGTGTGCGCGGGCAGTTCGTCGGGCGGCTCGCGGCCGACGATGAAGTGTGGGTTCTCGGTGGCCTCACCATTGGTGGCCGCGTTGCCGGTGATGGCCGGCATGTTGTGTGTGTATGTTTTGGTGATTTGTGGTGGTGAATGTTGTTGGCGCGGCGGATGTAAAAATTCAATTATGTGACATGTAAACGGAACGGAATGCGGACGAGCTGCTGCGGTGGTGTTTGTTGTTTTCTGGGTTCATTTTATTTGCATAGTAGTAGAAGAAGTGTATCGAATATGTGAAGAAAATATGCTGTGTTCTGTGTTCGTACGAAATAATTCCTATCTATTTGCTACCCTGAATCGGCGATATTTCGTAAGGTTTATTTTAATTGTCTATCTAAAGCTAATGTGCGCAATAACAGATGTTGTAATATTCGTATTCAAAATTGTACGTTAATTTGTTCGTGTGGTGTGGTGGTGGTCTCTCAAGTGAGTTGCGGCAATTGCGTGTGGTGTCATATGTCGAATACTTTTTGTATGTGTGCGTGTATTAAGGTCCGTACGGTGCATTATATTGCATGAGGTGCTTTTGTTTCAAACGGTTTTCTTGATTGAGTAGGTATCTATATACGTATATAAATTCTTTGCTATTGCTGTTGAGTAAATTGATACAAACAATGTCGTGCATTCACAGCAGCGGCTTGATGGCGTGTTCCGTTTCCGCGGGCTTCACTGTCTCGCCGTCAATGTCGATGGCCTGCTGTCGCTTCACCCAGCACAGAATGTTCACCCAGACCAGCGCACATCCGCCAATGTAGACGACGCGCAGCTGCGGTGGCACCCACATGAAGTTGAGCGTCTGCGCCGGCAGCCAGAACAAACAGGATCGGCCGAAGGTCGAGAGGAACTTCTCGCGGCACTCGGCGAGCGGATCGCGGGCGCGTTCCATCACGGACATGCCTGCGAGAATGTGGTATTCAGTATATTCAGAACTGCAAGAATGGTTACGTACAAATTGTCATACCTGTGAAGAATATCACCAGCAGTATCGGAGTGATGAGAAACTGATCCATTGCCAACTTTTTGACGACAATCATCTTGGTGGCGCCCGGCAATTTGCGATCCAACCATTTGTACCTGAGTTGGGGAAAGTTGTCGATTGCAAAATATATGTGTTGGTTGAATAACGAGAATTACGTACCAGTTATACAGTATTGGTGAGTAGACGAACGTTCCCATCACAGCATATCGGCCCAAAGCGCCGGTGTCAATTGGTTCGGGTGGTTTCAGCTGTTTATCGAAAGCCGCATAAATATGTATGTGTCAACAACACTATGTGCTCTCGCATCCTCAATCCACATGCTACTCACCAAGTATTTCTTGGTGACAACCTGTTGCGAAAACTCGGCGCCGACATAGAGCGAGCCGTAGATGATGCTGTTTGCCGCCAACGGGTGGCGGGTGAAAAAGCGTCGCAAAATCGTAGCCATCGTGCCAATGTGCTAGCAAAAGCTTGGCGACGCGTCTGTGTGTATAGTATAAAAATGGGTTTTTCTCTGTTGTGTTGGCTAACTGCTGTGGCTTCAGTTCTCTCCGTTTGCATCCACCCTCATTGGCACTGCAGATGTCGAGGGGTTTGTTGTTCGCTCTCACGCAGACACTTGACGCCTGCCGGTAATTGCCGCTCTGCTGTTATCATTCAAGCGTTGCAACCGAGCGTCTGTTTACGATATGAACACGTGCTTATCGCGTTGTGGTCGGATGTTGGATTCGTTTTGAACTTGGTACTTTATGATTTTGCACTCCGCAATTACACCGGCAATTGAATAATCAATATGGAATAATATCAAAGTCAAACGAAATGGCAATGCGCCAATTCTGTTAGGTCGGCAGGCTGCAGGATTTTCGCACGGAGTGGAAATGTCGATATCTGAGAGCAATCCTCGATATATACAAACAGTTCTCCAATTCTTTCAAAGGCACTATGAATGAAATCCGCTCGCACGCCAACCAAAAGTGTCCAACTGCTGCAGCGATGATCACGAGATGGGTCACTAATGTTTGTTTTGTTGGTTTGATAAGTATCACCAATTTATATCGCGACGGCACACTCGAGCACAAACACACACGCACACAGCTGAACACCAAAGCGAGACGTTGCTTTGCGGCGGACGGTTCGGACCTGAATGAGCGGAGGGAATTCGACACTCTGTGCGGTTTATCTGACACACTTGTGGCCGAGTACAAACACCACTTTGTATACATAATGGAATAGTACCATAACGCTATGTAATTCATACATAGTGCGAACTTTTGTGTATTTGTGTGTGTGTGTGTTCGTATTTGTATTTTCGTTGAGACCTATGAAATATTCGATTAATCTTGTTCTTCGGTGTTTTGAATTAGAATAATATTAGATAAATATAATATAGTGAGTGTCTGATACAATAAATAAAGCTTCATTCAAATTTGCATATTGCCCCCACCGTGGTCTGTGTTATTGGCCTAATTTGCACATGTACATGCATGTTGAATAAGCGTTGATTGTGCCACGGTTTGCATTCAATTGGCTCTAATGGTTATACATAAATCATATCACAACAACACACTACAGTCAATATTTTCATATTAGCACATGTGCCCTATATTGGAATAAAAAATCATCACAACATTTTCAAACCAGTACAAGTTCTCGCAACAGTGATTGATTATGCAGCAATATTGCATTCCCTATGAAAGTTACTCGCGTATTCGCAATAAAAGCGCCTTCACGCAGGCAATCAGTTCGATCGAGATAATTCCGTGCTTTTATGCTGCTCTGCTGAACTTTCCAGTCTCCGCGATCAAGCCCCAGCTCATATCGTCGACCACTGACATAGGTCCAACATATCTGCATACACAAAACTAAACGTCTCTCTTGGCCAGAGTTGTGAATCTAGTAAATTATCCATTGATATGACAGAAAGTGAAACGAACATTTTATTTGTACGGATGGTGAAAAGAGTATTGTGGATATGATACGATGTTCTAGGCTTGCAACCTTTGAATTAGGTTGTGTTCATCATATTTAAATAGCGATAACAGGAAAAGTATCAGAGATATCTTATTCAAATTGGTGTCCATCGTTAGCTACACACTTCTCCCATCTTTTTGAAAATGTATGGATCGCTAACGACCTTCGTCCGACCTTCCTACTGTGTTGCAACCCATATAACGACCTCTTTATCGACTCCTTCGAATATATCGAAGTATAGCCTGGATGTGCGTGTTCTATCGATGAGAATGAATGGTTATCAGAAAGCTCCAGGTTTGGAGATTATCGCGGGGAAGGTTAGGGCCCCTAATTAGGCGAGAGACTCCTCCTCTTTAGCAGCATGCTCAAGAAAAATACGCATGTTTTTAGTTTTTTTTTCTTCCGTTTTTGAACAAAATTGTGGTCGGATTGATATTTTTAGTATGACAGTATCGACGATATTGAATAAATTCGCTGGATTTGAGTTTCCTTGGTATAATCTTTCCTGATGATCCTGTCAGAAATACACCATTGTCGACCGACTTTGAAAATCGATGTTGATTAAAGTCTTGGCAATATCAATCCAATGTCTAACCTTTCCAATGATATATAACATGCTCATCTAAACAACTGAACGAACCAGAACAGACCGATGAACACCAACCCAATTCAGATTTCCGTATATCTACAATTAACTTTTCTACTGAATATGGAAACATTGCTCAATCAACAATTTAGAAGGAGTTTTCGATTAATCTTGCAACTAGTAGCAACCTAGTAGCAAACCTTACGGTGCTGTTCAAAGTGTTTTAACCACACTGATTACCTCATTTAGGACATAACACATCACGTATGGTAACTGATTAATAACATCCAGTTTACCAACTCTGCCCTCCGCTCAGCGCCGTCGCTGCACGATCCGAATCAAGCGCGCGCGATCAACGAGCAACTGGCACTTGTTGCCTTGCACTGAGCGCCGCACGCCGTCAGTTAACTTTGGAAACTCGTTTGGATCGCGCGCGTCGTGTGTTCGTCTCGTCGCCTAGTGAGCTCTGCACGCGCCTCGATTCACCACCGTCCCCGCCGTCGTGGTCCGTCGGTGCATAAACCGAAAGTCGAGTCTCCCCATCTGTGATCGCCACGCACGGTGCGCTCGTGTGTGTGTACGTATATATTGTACGTGTGTGAGTGTGAGTGTGCGATTGTGCGTCTGCTGTACCTTGAATGTGTAAATATGCACTTTGTGTGACCAAATCCAACGTGTGTGTCGGGTGCTCCGCGCTGTAGGTGTTGTGTGCGTTACCTCCATCACACATGGTCAATCAAAATATTTCGTTATTCGCGTGCGCTTGGAAAGGTTATCGCTTAACAAATCGCGGTCGGCAAGTGCACACGACACAGTCGATGTTGAGTGAAACTGTTTGTGATTTCTGTCGACGCAGACGCACACGAATAGATATTATTACACAGTAACAAAGTACGATAACGCGTCTTGTTTAGAAATTAGTAAGTCCGACGTGCCTGTCGCTATATATCCAACGGCTCTGTGTTGTGAGTTATGCAAATAAAACGTGATACCTGCATGTGTCCTTCGAAGTTTTGCAGCCATACTCGAACAAGTTTGCTTCGCACAACAGCCGACGTGAGCATTGCAATTCATGTGCACGCAATTTTGTATCGGTGCATCGCGTCGCGTCGAGCGAAGTGAATGTTTCGTCAAATCAGAGTGTTGCTTGTGAGTGTGCGTAGATTGGTTGCTCAGAGTATTCAGTGATTCAACAGGTGTGCATTGTGTCGACTTACGTCGACTTCGTCGTCGGTTTGTTACACAAGATGTGGTGAACTGATCTGTAATAATATAATTGGAGCATGCTTGCGACAGAATTGATAAACATACGTTAGTGACTTACTGAACAAACACAATTACCCACAATCAACAGCATTCAGATTTTGTTTAGGGTGTGGCACATCATGCATCGTTGATATCGATTCGGTCTGCCGGATGAATGAATTGTCTTGTCTGAACTCTTTTTTACCGATCGCGATTACGTGCGTGCGATATATAACATCAGCATAACGTCCATCGCTGCTGGCGTAACCCATGGCATTTCACCTGCTACATGATATGCATGTGTGTGTGTGTGCGTCGCGGGTATGTTACGTCTGCGGTTTTTGTCGATGGTTGAACGAGTCGCCGAAACGCAACTCATGCGATTCGCGACATCAACCGTGTGTGCTTTTGTTTGTCAGTTTCGAACATGTCATCTCTAAGTCTGTTCGTTGATACCTTATAAATATTCGCTATTATTACTGAATCGTGTATACTACTACATACTACTACGTATAATGTTGTCTATATAACATCAGGGTATCAGCAATCTTCAGGTTTACTTCCAAACAAATGACAGTTCGGTAATAAGATTTTGAATATAGCTGGCTAAAAGATTACTATTACTATTACTATAAATATAGTCAATTTTGTTGCCCATGTAGTATGTACGGAAATGACCTCATGCGCGTGAGTTTGAGTGCGTACAACCGGCATCGGCTATAGAAATAATTGTGATAGTACAGGGAGCGAGGTATGAAGTGTTGAACCGGAATATCCTTATATCTCGCTCATTTGTAAACATTTTAACTTGGATTTTCAGCACGATATTGTAAACATCATCATTTATATGAATTTCATCACGATTTTCCATCACACCACTGTTTGAGCCTTTTAAGGCTCATAGAATGGCGATTAACTTACGTTGCGCTGCTCGATCGACATGTATGGGAACTGCCACCGATTCTCGATTAAATATGGACCTTGGGTTAGTTCTGGTTTTTGCGTTTTCTAGATGACATTTTTAGCTTCAGAATGCTTTGAGAGGAACCGTCTTTCGATATCCGATCTGGTTGAGGCAGAGCCAAAGATACTAAAAATATATACAGTGAAAATCGTTTTTTTCTCTTAAATGTGTTTTCCGAGTGTTTTGAGCGATGATGCGCCTTCTGT
>JANTBZ010051458.1:0-10305 GCA_024741255.1 Exechia fusca | reverse complement strand
TTAAGACCTATTTAAATAAAATATCGACTGGGCAGCCCTGCGCCACCTGGTGGCAATGTCTTGAAATTTCGCTCTAGAAAATGTAATGTGCAACAATACCTTCAATTCCTACAATTCAACATGTCATCTCAATATAATTCATGAGCATGTTATGCCAAGGTTTGCAATCGAGTACAGCAGATCCACATTTAGGGCTAAATTCAGATGATGCACTGCTTACTTTGGAATGGAATTAAGATCATTCACTGTGATTTGTTCATAACAAATCTAACAATATTCTAAATCGGATATGGCTCTATCGAATCGCATTATTTCTTTTGTGAACAATTCAGCCTTTATTAATAAAGTTAGTCGTAAAGTGACCACCCTGTACTACTTTGATCAAATTGACAACGACAAAAAAGCGGCCTCTAGAGCGCGTTCTCCTGAATAAGCTGGATCTTCCCAGCCAGCCAACATTCAAATGCATCCAATTCATAAGGATACAAATCAGAAAACATTGTTGATGTTAAATTTGAACTTACCGAGTTTTTACTGACTGAATGAGTCAAAGCTGGATCTTTATAGCCAACAATCAAACGCATCAATTCATGAAGGAAACAAATCAGAAAACATTGTTCCTCAAGTGCTAAATCGACAGTCTTTTGCAACAAAGAAAAATTAATATGATAACCATTAAAGACAGACAATTAAAGACAGAGTCTGATCCTAAACAATTACGGTACAATTCTAAATCACAAAAAAGTTAACCAAACTTAATAAATTGAAACAAATTGACAATTTTCGAGGCCTATCTCGAACACTAAATAATATTTCGTTGCTCCTCAAATATAAGTCTCACCACTTATCTACGACGCCGCCATGCCCAGCGTCGAATGTATTCGCACATAACGTGCTGGCGGACGTGGTGGCGTGCCAAAACCCATGTGTGTGTGCCGATGCGCACTCCTCGTTTGCGTGCGTGCGTGTGCGTTCTGCGTTCTGTACATTGTGACGCTGATGATGATGATGAGGGTACCACGCTACACGAGGACGCAGGCGCAGACGCGTGCCATATGTACAGTACAGTACACACATGCGCGCGCTTCGTGTGCAACGCCAGAAGGAATTTTCCACACACACAACAGCGCGCGACACCGATTACACGGCACACCACATTGCCACCACCACCAAGCCAACCGTGTCCGCGCGTGTCGCCGTCGTCGCCGGAGAGAGAGAATCGCGTGCGCCGACGCCGATTCCGGGAGCCCACATTATATTATGCGCGCGCGCCAGTTATAGATTGCGTGTCGGCTCGGTGTGTGTGTGTGTGTGTGGATATGCCGCGAAGTCGGCGAGTCGCGTTGTGTCGTGTGGAGTCGAGTGTTTGAAGGGTAGGACGTCCAACGGCGGCGGCGACGGTGGCGGCGACCGCCTCGCCGCCAAGTATTGATCCGAAAAGGCAGAATGCGCGGCAGTTGGCGTCGCGAGGTGATGGTGGTGGATGAGGTGGATGAGGTGATGGGCACAGGCGCACGAAACGGTGCCGTCGCGTTTTTGCGTAGCGCCCCTCTAACCCACCCACCCTCGTGGTGCGTGGTCGTCGTCGCTTCTTCGAACTCCGGGCCACACACGTGGCTGCGCTCGATTTAATTGCATTCATGTGGATTTCACTTTTAGCGTGCGCGCGCGCGCTCACGCGAAAAACATGCATTCGCGATGGAAATTTCGCAGAACATCGGCGAGATAAACAAAACATTCGGCGGCCCATCGCACGCTGCATCACATCGAGTGCGCAAACACTTGAGCAAACACACACACACATCGCGAATCGTGTCAGACTCGCGATCTGCGAATGTGAGTGTCTGTGTGTTGTGTTCTGCGGTGAAGCTTGTTGTCTGTTGTGGTTGAACTACACGAACAGACAACACAACACAACGGCGAAAAAACACGCGCATGCACTTGTTTGTCTTGTCGTTTCGATTTCTGTCGTGTGTCGTGTCTCTACGCGCGATGGAGCCGTGTCTATGTGTGTGTGTCTGTGCGTTTTGTTATGCGTATATGCTCGCCGAGTGTTTATGCACAAACACAACACACCAACGCGTGCGCGCCGCCGTCGCCGCCTGCACGTTCAAATGGATATGTGGGTCAATGGCATCCAGTATTGGTGTCTGTGTGTGTGTGTGTGTGTGTGTGTGTGCGCATATGAGTAGACAAACAACTCGCATCGAAACACACTCATTACAACTCTGACACAAAGTCGCTGTTTTTCCGTTCATGCTCGCTCGTTCGCTCGTTGCGCGCGATCAACACAAAAGTAACCTTGCTCGAAAAATCGCGCATGCACTCGTTCGTAATTCGTCCGAATTGCGTGGCCGTCGCCGACGATGCAAATTCGCATTGTGTCTCGTGTCTCGTGTGTGTGTGTCGCTCTAATTTAACATATCGCTCGAAACCTGAATGAAATGTTCGGCTGGACCGCTGGCTGGGCTGGGCTGGCTGGTGTTTGATCATCGTTATGCGCGAATGTCGCATACATTCATTCATCGCAGCGGCAGCGCAGACAACAGCAGCTTGCTGCTCTCACGTAGCCGTAAACCGGGCAATGTGCAAATTATATTGCTCAATCGGCTTCGGTGAGTGCAGTGTACATGTGTCCAGCAGCATCAGCAGACGACAAGCGTATGCGAACAACGGAGGAGTGCGATAACTCGTTCGGACTGCATAATTCATGCGCTCGCATTCGAATGCATTCGGCGTTCGGCGCGACTCGCGTGTCTGTGCAATAAACCTCAGACCTCAGCGCTGTCGCTGTCGTCTGTCTGCCCAGTTATGCTATGAGCTATGACTCGTTTCGACGTCGCTTGTTGGCTAATCTCTTCCGTTCCGGCCTCAAAACGTTGGTACTGCAACGGTATGTACGTACTTTTGTGAATACGTTTGTACTGATCAAAATGTCTACAACCATCCAATGATTGCCCATTATGATGAAGACGACCTCGCTGCATTTCTTCCTCTCAAATCAGCGCGATTCTTCTCTTCGGCGAATTCTATAATATTCGAAACGTGTTCACATTGTACTGCATTATCCGATAACAGAATTGTTGAAGACATTTTCCAAGAAAGAATCCTCACCTTTCCGAAGAAGAGATTACATGTACAATATCGCAAACTCTTGGATAAATAAAAAACGTTCCGAACGAACTTTGAACAGCCTGATATGTAATCGTCTGGATTTGCACACCCGAAATCGCGGGTTGAAACATGAGTGAGCGTTCGTTTCAGGTGTTGGCGTTTGCAACCCCGATGTCCGAAGTGTGAGAGTGTGCATCGTGTGCATCTGACACACATAAATAACGACACCGACTCACACCTCCACACCTCACACACACATTTCGTCGCGAGCTTGTGACCAAACAAACACAAACAGTCTCTCCGCGCTCTCTAGTGACGCCAGCGTCACGTGTGACGTCACGCATTGGAGCACATCAAACAGCATCAGCTTGAAACACGACGGTTGACGTGACGACGCCGCATGTTGAGCCGCCGCATGTGGAGCCGAACGTGACACGCGCGACAATCGCGAGCGACG
This sequence comes from Exechia fusca, assembly GCA_024741255.1. Classification (NCBI taxonomy): domain Eukaryota; kingdom Metazoa; phylum Arthropoda; class Insecta; order Diptera; family Mycetophilidae; genus Exechia; species Exechia fusca. The sequence continues at coordinate 6,734 of JANTBZ010051458.1, read as the reverse complement.
GTGGCGGCGGACGAGTTTCACCGCCGTCGTCGTCGCCGTCGTTTTGCGCGATTTGTGTGTGTTTGTGTGCTGTTTGATATGACGCGCTCACAGACACACACACGCGAACATAAAGCCACTGACAAACCGTTGAGCGCACGCGTTTCGTGTTCGCCGCTCGGTTGTTTAATATGTGCTCGAACGACCATGTGTAGGTATGTGTGCTGCGCTTCTAATCTCGTGTGTGTGTGTTACTCGTGTATCGTGCGAGTGAATGTGCGATGGAATGTTTGTAGCGAGTTTCGAGAGCAGTTTCGCGCACCGAAGTGCCCGATGTGCACCACTCACATGACGTAGTATCGCACACACACACACACACTCACAGCGTGCAGCGTACTTGTGCCTGTGTGACTTATATGCGATCATGTGTGTGTGTTGGTGTTCGCACTCTGGGCCGAGAATGGGAATGGGCCAGAGTGCCAGAGTATATAAACACTGAGCCGCCGTAATGCAATTCGTCGTCGATGTCGAGTTGTGTCGAGCGCGCGTGTGCACAATTTATGTATAACACATCTGTGCACGGGGCCCGTCGTCGCCGTCGCCGAGCAACGCGAATTTGTCACACGAATATTTCGCAATGAAATCATCATCATCATCGTCGTCGTCGCGGATCTCGCCATCCCATTCCCATCTGTTTGCTGTACATTACATTGGCGCAAAGTGCGCAGAAAGAAAAACTTGACGCGCTGGGCGAAGGCGAAGACGCATGTCAGACAGGAGTGCACACACGAAAGCGACGATCAACGCCGAAGACATGCTGGGCTGATATGCTGCTGTGCGCTGTTCGACGAGGCGATGATGGGCTGTTCCTCAGCTCAGCACATCGACGCGTTTGTTGTCTGTCAAAACAGCGGCGCTCGGCTCTGCTCAGCTACTGTGCGTTGACTGTCGGTCGACCTTCGCCGATGCGACGAGTGTACGCGTGAATTTCGCGCTTATGTACACGAAAACACCGCTGCGCGAACATGCAGCATAAATTTGTACACTTGTCGCTTGTCGGTCGATCGATGGACGGACGCAGCGTTGTTTCGCTCAATGTCGTCGGTGTTGACTTAATTGATTTGAATTCGTGTACTAAACGGTGGTTTCATGAATGGTTGTCTTATTTGTTTTCGTTTCTTTTTGCGCAGAGGGATCGTCCGGCTCCTGGGAGAGTGGCATCACGTACGAGTGTCGTTCGTTGCTGTTCAAAGCGCTGCACAATCTGATTGAACGGTAGGTGGTTCTGTGATTTATGAATATCGAAATATTGAACTAACCCTCTCATCACCAGGTGTCTGCTGTCCAAGGATGTGGTGCGACTGGGCAAGTGGTTCGTGCAGCCGTGCTCGAACAATGAATGCGGTTTCGGCAAGAGGTAAGAAATCACTATTTATGCTCGCTTATTTACACGCGAATTTCGACACAGAAGCCGTTGAACCGTACAGATTTAAGTTCAGCGGCGTCGAACACGATTCGCAAACATTAAAATCCCCAGCGAAAGATTTCTGAAGCCGTGTCGATCGAGTGCAATTCGCTTGGCTTTCGTTCCCTTTCGTACAGTCTAAATATATCAGGTTGATGAGAAGTTTTAGGACGCGAATTTATACGCATCATATTCGTTCATTTCCACGCGAATCTCAAAACAAACGCTACTGAACCTGTTGACATTGGTTGAGCGGCGTCGAAACGATTCGCACAGATGAAACTCTTCAGCGAAAGACTTCTGAAGCCGTGCCGATCGAGTTCAATTCGCCTGGCTTTCGTTCCCTTTCGTACAACTCAAATATGCTAGAAGTTTGAACGATGTTTGTCTACTTTATTTTAAAGCATAATTTTGTTCTTTTTAACGCGAATCACGACACAAATGTTGTTGAACAATACAGACATTGGTTTAGCGGCGTCGAAACAATTCGCACACATGAAACTCTCCAACGAAAGACTTCTGAAGCCGTGTCGATCGAGTCCAATTCGCTTGGCTTTCGTTCCCTTTCGTACAGCTCTAATATCAACTACGATTTTGGATTTTAATGAATTTACGACAGACAAGGCCATTAAAGACCCTAATATCAGTCCTGACACTTCTCAGCCATACACAATGCACAAAACTTGTATTTAGGCAAATGCGAACTTTGTACTAATTCTCTGCCATCTCTCCCACAGTCCGCAACACCTTTCCTACGCCTTCGACTTCTTCGTGCACGGCGAGAGTACCGTTTGCGCCTCCATGGACCTGCGCATCCACCCGACCGTTCGGCCGCTCACTCCCGAGTATCTCGCCGAAGCCGCCGCCCAGCAACAGCTTCGCCAGCACCAGCAGCAACAGCAGCAATCCTCAGCCTCCTCCGCCTCCGGTCTCATCAAACCGCCACCACTCCTCAGCCCCATCCGGCAAACCGGCAGCGCTGGCGGCCCCAAACCGACCGCCTCCACGCCCAAATCCTCACCGGCCGCTGACTCGGCCGCGCAAAATGGGGCGCCACCAACGTCAACTTCCACTTCGGCTGCCTCGGGCGACCTGCGACCCAAGTCCGTCATCCTGGCGCCCTACGGCCTCGCCGCCACGCTCACCGGCAACTCGTACCGCCACATGGACGCCGCCACGCAGAAGACCTTCGACGACTGGGGCTCCTTCTACCCACTCTGCAATCGCGAGAATGCCAGCCTCCCGGCCGTGGTCGAAGTGCTCAGCGGTGGCGTCCGCATGCGCTACCCCTCCAAGTATGTGCTGACCACCGATTTGGACGCCGCCGACTATGAGACCGCCTGCAAGTCGGTGCCGCCGCTGCCCATCACGGAGAAGGCCATCAATGCGCTCGGGAATGCGGCCACGATGCACACGATGCAGTCGGCGGCGAGCGTGCTGCCCGAGCGCATCTGGCAGGATTGTGTGGCCAATCCGTTGGGACTGTGCCAGACGTCGGCTGTGGGCGGTGGCGTGCCGGTGGCGTATGCACCGATGCCAGTGGCGCCGGTGGCGGCGGATGGTGGGGCAGCTTCGGCTTCGAATGTGCCGCTGTTGGCGCATATAAAGGAGGAGCCGGGCACCGGCTCATCGGCGGCAGCGGCGGCGGCGCCAGCGGACACCAGCGATCCGTGGCGGTATCTGGATCCGCGACACAAGGCCCAATGTTCGTGCACAAAGTGAGTGAAAACTGCAGGTTGAATAGTTGTTTGTTTGTGTATTTCCGTTTCACGCTCTATCGAGATTCTATAGAATTGTTTTCGTTGTGGTTTGCGTGTAATCTGTGTGTGTGTGTTTGTGTCGAGATGGAAAACAAAACGACGGGATAAAGATGTGCGTCCTTGCTCGCTCGCTCGCTCTGTTATTGTGACTATCTATTAGCCTCTAGCGTTTCGTCTTCGTCATGTTCGTCGCGTTCTTTTAACCCCCGTTTTTGTTCGAGTTGTGTCTTGCCATTTTCAATGTGCGTGTGTATGAGTGTGTCCTTCTTCTAGCTGGGAAACAGAGCGAGCGGTGACCGTCTTGTTGCGTATTATGATAATTCCGTTCAAACGCTGGATGAATATGTGCCAGGGTTAAAGTTTGTCAATGAGCCCTATTCTCGGTTCAGAATTTAAAATCTTTCTATATCAAGGTATTGATTGGTTAAACAGCTGAAACAAGCTACAACATTAATATATATCGTAACTTCAGAGAATACGAAGAAATCTTCTCATATTTAGTGGATTATTTATTACAAACCGAGAATAGAACAAATTGTGAGACTGGCGATGTTAAAAGTTTTGGGCATTTTATTTTGTAGCCCGATTTAAATTCGAACATTCGCCGGGTTAGCAGTTAGCATTAGCCAAAATTCCACACGCATTTGACTCACTCTGAAGCATGGGCCATGCATTGGCTTTCAGGTGTAGACAACAACAACAACAACAACCACCACCATCACAACAACAACTGTCAACAAACACCAACACCAACCAATCCAGTAGTAGTCGCTACCACAGCCACCACCATCATCATCACCATCAGCAGCAGCAGAACAGCATCGGTTCTGGTAGCAGCAGCAGCTACCGAGACTATCACTATCTGTCGTCACCGGTGGGACAGGTGCACAGTCCGGGCACCGCCTATCACCATCACCATCGAGCGACACCTCCGCCACCACCGCCGCCGCCGCCGAAGTCACCGCAGATGGCTCCGTCGATGGCAATGGCGATGGCAACGAAATCCGGCTCAGCCATCGGCGGTAGCTCCGCAATGGCCAGCATGCGCTATTCGCCCAATCCAGCCGCAGCCGCTGCTCAGCAGAGCGAAGCCGCCGGCTCTGCAGCTGGTCCGTCTTCGTCGTCGTCGTCGTCATCGACGTCTTGGTATTCGCGGAGCAGCAGCGGCAGCGGCGGTAGCAAAGCTACCGTTCGTGAGCCATTCCACCGGCGCGAACCGGTGGCGGTGTTGAGCCGCCTAGGCGCGCTGCTGCTCGATAAAAGCAACAGCAACAAAGGCCCAAGGTTTGTGGTTTCGTTGTTCGAATCGGATCGAATCGCAAAGTCATAACAGCAACAACAACACGACACACTCATCGAGTCGGTTGGGGGATTTTCGAAGACACAGGAAGTTATTGGGGGAAAATTAACTGGTGAAATTAATGATAATATGGCTAAAAAAATGGTTCTATTATGAACAGAAGGTTTTATCGGAGCAACAGTTAATATATTTGTATATAACCATTAACAACAACAACATGCATACGGACAACATATTGTAACGTACGTAACGTACGATTTTGTAACGTACGTAATGTAGCGTACGGTTTTATAACGTACATACGTAGCGTAAGATTATTGTACGATTGTTCGTTGCATTTGGAGAAATTTGTTCGAATTACCAGCATAAACTCACGAGCTAATTTTGCCTAATAATTACTGTAGTTTTGTCAGTCCTCCTAACCGACTGACCGAGTGCCGAGCTGAGCCACACACGCATAACACACATATGCAACCATAAGAACATCCATCCATGCACTCAAACAGACTCACCGATATCGCGACACCACCGACACCGACTAATGATGATTGAACAAGGACCAATCTGTGGAACTAAGCACCCAAACGACACGTATTATCCTACTACCACTACCATCACGGACCCAACACCCAGACTCTCACAAACGAACAAACAGGAACCTGGGACTGGCTAATTAGAACATCAAATACACTCGGCAACCTGTTATACAATTCACTCTCATTACCATCACCTCGACTCACACGTCCACACATATCGCGTACGCAATCGGATACCTGTATATTCAGTTTGTACAAAATTCAGTTACGCTGGCTCGTCGTCGTCGTTGCAGAGACAAAATGAGAGCCGCTAGAACGACGAGAGCAGAGCGCCTTCAAAGTGTGTGCGTGTGCGTTCGGTTTGGTTGTGGGCTTCTCATCATGGCACGCATTTACAATCAAATTACATCCGACACAGAGAGCAGCGACAGCGACGATGCATCTGGCGCAATGTTTGTACACATGAAAAAGAACGAACGAATACTGGAGTGTACAAAAATCGTCCCCAGTGACGCCGTATTCGCCTATTTTCAATCATGTTAATCAACCCATTTTTTGCTCTCACACATCCACCATCCACACACAACAAGTCATCAAAAAGCCGTAGTCACACGGATAAAATCGCGAGTACTTTGGCGCGAGCTGTGTGGGATCATGCTGATTTTTTTTATGATTTTTCACTTTAACGTGTTGCGATTTTGTTGGAACTGGTTGTCTCGTTGGTCCGTAACACAGCAAACAATCACCTGTACATTATTCTCTTACTATACTCTACATGTTCGCGTCAACACCACCTTCTAATTATATTGCTGAAACTGGTTATAGGCATTTAAACAATTTCGGTTTCGGTATCCCACAACCTCCTCCTCATTTATTCGCATGTCGACCGCCACTCTCATTGATGCTCCGCCCCCTCCCAAATCGTACTCATCGCTAAACGACGCTTTCTGTTTGTCCTCCTCCAACCGCCCCCGCCACCCCAAACAGACATCAAAACGCCGCCAACACCAGCGGATCCGCACCGACCGACTCCTGCACGCCGAACGCGAACGCGGCCAACGCTTCGGGCACCTCAACGGGCAGCAGTTCGGCGTTCGGTCGGACGCCGCACTCGACGGCCGTGCCGGATGGTCCGCTGTCGGCGCTGCCGTCGGTGGGGTCGCCCAACAGTGCGGCGCCGTCGCCGCATCCGAACTCCGCGTCGCAGGCGTCGCAGCCGATGTCGGTGCCGCCGTGCCCGGATAATGTGAGTAGTAGAAGTATAGTGGGCCAAAATTATACAGTTTAATCAATTGAATCGAAATCGAAAATTAATCGATGCCGGGTACTGAGGTTAGTGGGAATAATGTCAATTGCTATAAATTGACATAACCTCAAATTTCATGTTACGTATAACTCATTATAATTGTTCACGTTGAAAAACTGTTTAATCAGGAGGAGTCTTACGACAAAATCTTGTTTTAATCCTTTTGAGTCTGAAACGGAGTGTTAATTATAGTGAGTTTTACGTAGAATGAAATTTGAGGTTATGTAAATTGACATCAGTCCCAACGACATTAGTACACGGCTCAAAATTAATCCAGCTCGATTAAACATGGTTGCGTTTTGTAAGCTATCAATCTCAATTGTTTAATCATTGAGCGCTACACTAAAACTGCCTAGTGTAAAATAAATGAAAGTATGATGACTTGCTG